>VZRI01011349.1:94304-154735 GCA_013397515.1 Upupa epops
TATAAATAAATATAATATTTTGCTATAAACTATAATTACTAAACCATTGCTGAAAAGCACAGCCTGTCCATAAAATCTGCCTTCTCGTTGTGGGCCATGATAATTCATAATAATGGAACACATGATCTTTTATTTGTTGGTCAAAATGTTTCTCTCCAGGCAACTCAGATTTTGCGAAGTGGGAAGTGATTATTGCACTCTCTCTCTCTCTCTCGGATAGAAATCTGGAAGGAGATGGAGAACTGCTGTTGACTCGAATATGAAATGTTTTCCATTTAGCTGTACAGAAACGCCTCTGACTGTGTAAATCCTGTTAAAAGGAACAAGAGTGGTGTCATTTTCAGGCTTGGCAAATCACTGCATTTGTGGTCTCTTCCTAATGCTGTTGTAACTTAAAACGCCCTAAAATATTCTGAGCTGATTCTGGTCAGGGGAAAATATGAAAGAGCTAAGCTTAAGGAGAATTGACAAAATACATTTATCTAGGGAATGTTTTATGTCTCTTCATTCCTCCTTTTCTGTCTCTCACTGGCCTTGGCTGGCTTCTCCGTTCGGCAGGGGAGCTCTGTGAGGGAATTACTTCCTCAGCTGTAGTGCCCTACCAGCCAGCAGCTGCCCAGCCTGCTTATGTCACGGGTAAAGGAATTTCTGCATCAGGCTTGTGAATCTGGGAGTCTAAAATTTATCTATTTAATCTTCCTCCAATGAACGTATAGATAATCCTGGACATTCCTATTAACAAAAAACTTGCAAACTAGAAATAAATAGCAAGAAATCCATAAATGAAGGAGATTTTCTTTCATCACACTGCAAATTTCAGCCTTCTTAGGAAATACTTGTTAGATTTTTTGTTTGCCTATAAGCAAATGTGAACATTATGAGGCAGCTCTGATGCACAGCTGGCAGCTTGCGAAATGTGTACAGTGTGGGCAGTAAGATAAGGTTGCAGGCTCATTAACTTAAGAAGCTAATATCAGATGCCTGGAATTTAAATAGAGAAGCCCAGCAACTACTTTAGTTGAACCTGTGAAGTATACACAAACATATATATAAATAAAGTGTATGTCCTATATGTTATATCTATATGCATATGTGTGAAGATGAAAATACATGAAGCACTGCACTTTTACAAGCTCTTGCTATGCCTCTATTGGAAAATGGCTAGTGTTTTCCTTTCCTGCCCTTTTTTTTTCCTGGCTTTTACATTAAAATTAACTCTTTTTGTCTTGAGGGATAAAGAGATGACGATTCTCCTTGGTGTGGTTCCAACAGGAGATAAATTGATGCTTATAGCAGTTTGTCAGTTTGAGAACTGTTAGAATAAGGCTGAAAGAAAGAAAAGCTCCATTTACTGTGGAAACCCCTAGTGGGATGAAAACTGTAGTCCGTTTCTTTGGATAACAAAAGCCACTTCCATGTCCTCCTCACCAGCAACTTTTTTTTTGACACAAAAGGCAGAAAGAGGGGGCAAGCAAAAGCCTTAATTAGAACCTCCTTTCCCCAAGAATTTTATCCTACTTTGCTTGCTCTTGCTTAGCAGGACATCCTGCTCTATTTCACTTGAGTAATAAGAACTATGATTAGAGAGCATGAGTAAAGGGTTAATTTTTCCCCTTTGGATGCTGTGCTGAGTGCTGGAAGGACAGCAATATGCAATGCAACTTTGACCTTCTCATTGTTCTATAATGTCATTGGCTGGTTACTCCTGCATGCTTTCACAGCCTCAGCAACTTGTGCTGAGGCAAGGAGGGGTCATCAGTGACCAGCCAAAACATGGAATTAAAAAAAATGAAGAGGTTATTCTGGGCCTCCAAATTGACATACTGTTCTTGTTCAAAGACAAGAAAAGGATGTGGCTTTCACAAGTTTGTGTTGGGAGGAGGAGGAGGAGCGAAGTTAACGCAGATTTTACCGGTTTAGAAGTCAGTTTGCTTTATAAAAATACAAGCACTTGATGGCAATGCACACATCAGTATGTATAATTATGGAAGATGTGTGTTTTGCCAGCACTTTTATTTTTGTAAAGGGAAGTTAGGAAGTTAACATCTTGAGCCTGCTGAAATAATTGTCATATTTCCTGTGAAGAAAAAATAGCAGTCTGTTTTGTCTCTTTTAACAATCTTTATATCATTAAGACCTTCAACATTCTTGCTGCTATTGCTCTTTTTTTTTTTGACTCTTTTAATGTTAGTGTCATTGTCATGAAGGGTTAGGATAAAACATACACTTAGATCAATCTTAGAGGGTGGAGAATTTTGTTCTGACACCTCTGTTCTGAGGACTGAGCAATGATCAGGAAGGGTTTTTCTTAATCTTTTCAAAAAGGGCATTATACCCCAGGAGATGGGGGAGCGATAAACCGAAACGGAGGCAGTGGAGATCTTACAACTTCACTTTAATAGCCTGAGTTTGTGCAGGTTCGGGTTTGTCATCAGATAAATATGCCAAGTTATGCATTATCTTTAATGGCAGCATCCGTGAACAGAGAGTTGCTGTAAATGAATCTTTGTGGGAAGGGAGTTAGAAAAAAAGTGGTTGCTGCTAAGAAAAATCTTAATGGAAGAGAGGTTTTTGTGGTCTGATATGAAATGACTACTTTCTACTTATGAAATGTGAGTCTTAGTGATGTACTTGCTTTACTTGTAGTGTTGTGCAATGCCACTGAGAGGAATGCTTTCCTGAGCCACACCAACAGGAATTATCTAGCATTGACGGTAGTATGAGCTACAGTCCCAAGCTCTGCAGTTACTGGCTTTGACAATGCAAATGCACCGCAAAGAAAGAAGTTGGCTTAGCATGTAGCGTGCCAGAATGGACCAGTAACCTGTTCTTCACTGAAGTAAAACTTGTGTTCTACACTTTTTCTTAAGTTTCCTTTTCCTTTACAAAGCTTACTTAGGTTGTTGATCACAACAGGAGGTTCAGTGTAAACACACCAACATAGTGTCAACCATAGGGGGGAATAAATCAACTGGAAGATGAGGTTTAGCTGGGGCAAAGCTAAGGAGAGCAGCACTATGTATAAGTTGCTCCATCACAGTTTTATTTTGTGTATAAAGATATCAATGTCTTTTGGATGGGTTTTCCATAGATTCATAGACTGGTTCAGGTTGGAAGGGACCTTAGAGATCATCTAGTTCCAACCCCCCTGCCATGAGTAGGGACACCCCCAACTAGACCAGGGTGCTCAAGGCCCCCAAGCCTTGAATCTTCCAGGGAGGGGGCAGCCACAACCTCCCTGGGCAACCTGTTGCAGTGTTTCACAACCCTCGCTGTGAAGCATTTCCTCCTGACATCTAGTCCAAACCCTCTTCCAGCTTGAAACTACCACTACAAGCCCATGTAAACAGCCCCTCCTCAGCTTTCCTGTAGGCCCCCTTCAGACCCCTTGGTTATATCTGATATAACCAAGACATGACCCCTTGGTTATATCTGTGTAATAAAGTCACTGCATCATATACAGGGTCCAAATACATAGGCATTTGAGCTGATTTTGGAGCAATGAGATGAAAATATAAACACAAAGTGAAATCTTCAGCCATTTTCTGAAAAAAGTAGTAAAAATGTTTGGTTTCGGGGAACTGCATCTTAATTGATCTATTTCACATGAATTCTAATAGCAGATTAGTAACGATGCTGTGTGACACAGGTTCTGGTTTTTGGTTTATTTGAAGCACTTAGCAGTACGAATGCACTGATATAGTATGTACAGAGTTTTATCTCATCACTTTAACATCCTCCTAGAAATCCATAAGTGTCATTTAAAAAGTGTTTTACTGCTGACTCTAAGACCCCAAAAAGCAGCAGCTTTTGAGCTGGACTTTGAGCATGAATGTTCACTTTAGTAGTTGTTATTATCACAGTATAATGTTTTCATTTCAAAAAAGTGTTTCCTAAAAACTGAGGTGTGTTGTAGAACTACTGTTCGTGATGGGTTTTTTGTGCCACTAGTAATTTAAAATAATATTTCTCTCAGCCTGGCAGTGTGCTCAGCACGTCCTTACAAGAAGGATGGAAGATGTGGTTCTTTGTGTACGAATCCCAAAATGCATGCAGTCAAAAATGAGTTAATAATAAACCCTGTGTATTTTCAGTTTAAAAAGCAGTAGCAAATTCAACAAGTTAGCTAAAGTTATGGTAAGTGACTTCCCTTTTATGTTGTGAACTTAGACAACACTGCGTTTAGAAATAGTGAATAAAGTCACAGTATCCCAGTAATGATGAGGCTGGAAAAGACCTTCAAGATCATCCAGTTCAACCTAAAACCAACCAACCTAATGTCTGGTATCTAGATCATACCACTCAGTCTGAGTGAACTTTTCTGGTGAAGAAACTTACCTGGAAGGTTGTTTCACAGAGCCATTTTGGATGACAAGATTCCTCAATATCAATCAGGAAAGCAATGCCACCTATTTCAAAGTTGTTGACACTGTTGGAAGATGTGCTCTGCTAAACACAGCCTTAGAGGGAACTTTCTCATATTGGATAATCTGCCTTCCATGTATTTTTTTCCAGCTATGCTATAAAGCATTGGGTTAAAAAAATGAGTGTGAAATTATCATACACTTGTAACTGGTGACCAGTTGTCCATGTGTAGTCCACGTTTGTTTTATTTCAGAGTTCCAATTGTCCAAATGTATTTGAAATAACCTTGAATTTACTACGCTTGATTTTTGACTGTTAAACCAATTAGTCACAAATTATACAAGTTCTCCTAATATCTATAGATGCAGGACTTTGAAATAAGAGTTCTAAAGATTTTTCAGTTATTTTAGTTGTTAATGTCAGTCAGTTGTTAAGAAACAAATGACAGAGATACGCTTGTATGCTGAAATTTTAAACCCAACTGATCTATGAACAAGATCACAGTCTCCTAGTAATGATGAGGCTGGAAAAGACCTTCAAGATCATCCAGTCCAACCTAAAGCCAACCAAGTAACCCTAACATCCTACATCTAGATCATGCAAGATGCTCATTTATCAGAAGTCCATGTACAGATATGTTTGTGCAAGAAGACAAGTGAAATTTTGGCCTTCAGATTAGTTTGCCTGCTTTGCTTAGGTTTGACACTTTTATATTGCTTACCAAGCAGTAGGTATAGGCTTTTATCTGAAAATTTGAAGGAGAGTTAATGTAAAGTAGGAAAAAGAGCAGGAAAATGGAATTCTCAATAATGCAACACATGCAGAATATACACATGGTGAAAATTTTGCATTATAAGCACAATCTCTAATTCCAGAAATACACAGGCTGTCACTTTTACCCTTTGATTGGTGCTTGTGGTTTACTGGAGAAGCAGATGCTATGAAGGGCTCCAAGCGTGTGCACAATATAGGTGCTGGGGTATATGTTCCAAATGATAAAGATCAGGTTTTTAAATGAACTAAAGACTGCAGAATTCTATATTCCTGTGTGGAATTCTTTCTGTTTCATCTGCTAGTGGTTTCTAGTGGAATCTGACCTGTCGGAATTGCAGATGCTGTTACTGCAGTACTAGATGCAAATGGTTCTGATGTCGTTAAAAGCATTTTGTATGTGATTCTGCAGTGTGCTCTGTAGCTGTGTTTTGGTTCTGCACCGTTAATTCTAACTGCATAAACCGTGAGAAGTTTTAGCTGGTAATTGCTAAAGTTCACAATCACAACATTTTTATTCCTGGCAAGGAAGGAGGCTGGAGGGGGGAGTTGGGAGGGGGGGGGAACCAAAGGATTTTTCATGTCTCTCAGATCTGTTGGCCTATTCTCCAAATGACAGGTTCCTGACTGATCAACTATACCACCTGCTACCAAAGCCCAGTAATATTAGTCAGTGCAATGGCTTCATTCTCATCTTACACCTCAGAGATCTTGAGCTCAACCCCAGGCATCCCCTGTGTGTTTAAATCAGCTTAACGGCTCATACCGTGTGCTGATTTCCTTGTAGGCCTCTGTTTTCTCAAAAAGTGATCACCTTTTGCCAATGCCCTCAGGATTAAACAGGGCAGTCCGGTTTTCCTTTTCTGCATTGGCTATACCTTTGTAGTCAATAAAAGACTAACTAGAAAAGGATCAGCTGATGAGAGAATCAATCTTCTGGAAGCCTCCCCACAGTTTTCTCATCATTTTTGTGCTGTCTGTCATCTCAGATTGTAAAATGGAAACCAAAACTCAGTATGTGGGAAGACTTTTAGTGCTCCTTGTTAACAAAAACAGTAAGACCGGGGGTTTTGATCTTATCGGTGTATAGGTAAACAGTAAGCTGTAAGTGTGCACTCTTGAAGTAGCTTTTCCATGTTTCTAATGGAGGTCTGCAAAAAAATTATCAAAGAAGTATCACAAAGGTCTCATAACAACATACTGTAGTGTAGATATCCATTCTGAGTAGGTCAGGTTAAATCTGAAGTTCTTCTATATAACAATACAGGAGTATCTTGCAGTACAGCTGCACTACTTCCCATGGTCAAAAAAGCCATATAAATAGAAAAAGAGTGTACAGTATAAGTGAAGTTTATTTTTTTCCCCCCCTTTAGCTACTTGCTAAACAGTTAAAACAGTCGCCTGTCTTCATAAAGTAGTATTACACAACAAATCCTTAAGTTTTCCGAATAATAGTCTGCCTCAAGATGGTTTCTAATGACAGATGGACCAACTTAAAAAAGAATTGAAGGTTCATCATAACCATCGTTCTTTACAGTTCTACATTTTTCATTCAAATATATCACAGTAATTTACAAATATTAATTCAGTGTTATAATCACCCACCCACAGAGCGGGTCAGCACCCTAGTTTTACAAAAGTTCAACGCAGGGTATCAAAAGGTTAAGAGCTGTGAGGAATTAAGGGGTCTGTTGGTACGCAACATAAGGCTCATGCTGCTGACTCTATTTTTTCCACATCATGCTTTAAACTTCACTTGAAATCTAATTTCCTTCCTGCACTCAAAATCCAGAAAAGGAGTAACAGAGAATCTGCACTGGAGTTATGTTAGTGACTGGTTGCAGACACACTGAGAGGAAGAAGTGTTTAGCTAGCCCTGGAACGCTTGCGGGAGGTGGTGGCTTGGAAGTTTGACTTAACTTAAAGGTAAGGCATTGTTTGCACATTCAGGAAGGGTGTAGTGTCAAAGATGCTTTCAGGGAGAGGCACAGGTGGGATGTGAGCAATCTGTTCCGTGGAAGTTCCTTGAGCAATGAGATCTATACCCATAGTAATCACAGAAGTGAAGACATACAGCCAGATTCCATGGATATTGCTGCAAGAGATGGCAACGTGAGGGTACCTTGAACCAGGTGATAAGCTGCGTATTTCTAATCCTGGAACAGTCTATCATCTCTTGACAAGATGCTGTCCTTTTATGCTGGTTTGAGGGAAATACAGCAGTTTTCTGGGGTCCAAAAGTCCTAACCCGTTACAACTTTGCTCATTATAAATTCATTCTAGTAACAAAACACACCTCTATCCCCAAAGTTATCTGCTTCCCAGGTACTACCTCTCCTTTTTGACTCTGTGCTCTGAAATTTCTGAAATTTACAAGCAAAGCAAGAGAATTTTGCACCAATTATTATAAAAGTATGACTAGGGTCACTCAAGCTCCATCTGAAAGGTAAATAATAGTATAAATATGGCTGGCACTGAATTGGATGTCACTTGGATTATAAACCTAGCCACCCCCAGCCTCTCTGACACCTGAGGATAAGCTGGAACAAAAGGGGTTTTGTTTTCTGCCGGATCATTTTATTATCTTCACGTGACATTGACATCACACGATCAGCATAGGTGACTTCACCAACATCTTCAGCAGGAAATGTCCTCTTTCTCTGCCTGCAGCTGTTCTGGGAATTGACCTCATATTCCATGCAGAAGGGAAGCTCTCAAGCTTTGCCTTCTGCAAAAAATATGGCAAATATAACCTCCTTATTGTGAAGGTGTATGATAGACCTTGGCCACTCTGTCTCATTTGCCTGACAATTGGGGTATTTGATATTGAGGAAAAGATTTAATACTCCCTAGAGTTCCTTGCTTTACTGGCAATGCAAGAAAATAAGATACAGCTCTCTATTTAGTTAGCTAGTACTTATGAAACTAAAAGTAGTAGCATCAAATACAGTTTGTCACCAGGAGTACCTATTACTAAACTTTTAGATTAAGAACACAAAGGTGAAGAAATGGAGCTTGCTCTTGTAAAGAGAATGATGTGACTTGTAATGGTTTCTGAACCAACATCTGAGAAATTCAGAAACATGGTAATATGAGGTACCCGTCTCTGATCCTCCTTTAACAGAGATTTGGACTATGAAATATTTACCAGATATTGGCTCACTTACAAACCCAGGAGACATCATTCCAGAGCAGATGAACGTCCCCATTAAAAATGTCTGAAAGCTTTCAAACAAACCTTCATTTATTTCAGAGCTATGGAAATGTCGATGGGTCAGATCTCAGTGATGTATTCCACAAATAGAGGTATCGCTTTGCTTGGGGCATGGTGCCACCAAGATGAGCATAGCTGTGATGGCTTTTCATAGCAGTCATGGATTGCTTCATTCCTTGGCAACTCCGCATGGTCACTGATTGCTTTTATTTCTACTTCAGAGAATTATGCTAGAAAATTAATTCTAGAGGACATATCTATTGGAGGGTGGACTTATCCATTGGAGGGTGGACTTATCCATTGGAGGGTGGACTTATCCATTGAAGGATGGATATTTTTAGGTGATTATTTCTGTGCTTTTAGGAGGCAATCTTTTTTGATTATTGCTACTAAAACTTCTAAAGACAGAAGAAGCAAGAAGTGCAGCGATTTGGTTTTGTGGGCAAGGCAACACTGGAGCTACAACTGCTACAAACACTAGTCTTAGTACCTATTTCAGGTGCTGGATTTATGATACCTACTTTAAAAACCTCACCTGTCAAACCCCATAGATCGGTCACCTGGCAGATGAGTACAATGCAGATTTTGATTATAAAGTTCCTTTATCTTTTAAATATTGAAATATTCTGCCTCCCTCACAAATAGAAATCTGCTTTGCAGTCATTTCAGCTTGCCATGTGCTAGGTGGCTGCTCTCTTTTCTTACCCTACTGAATCAAAGTTTCTCAAAGGATTCTTATGGATTTAACTTCTGGTCACAGATTTTATCCCTTAATGGTCACTTCAGTTCATGGCACTGGAATGCTGCCCAAGATAATTACATTTTGAAGATGATCTGTTGAGATTTAACTTATTTTATATTGTTTATACATTGTGCTGGGAATTCTAGGTTTTTGCTGATTAATCTTAACTTTTTATCTGTGTTCTGGACCTACACGTAACCAGATCCATGCTCTAGAAGAAAATTCAATCATGTATGTTAGATATATCCACCTCAAAGTTGTTCAGCTTTTTATATTAGCAGTTTCTTGACATAGCCAAATGCTCTTTTCTGAAGAGACACTTCTAAACATATCGAAAGAGGTAATACAGTTTACTTCATTTTATAATCTGTTAACTGGGCTGTTATCCTGAACATCAAACCTTACTTTATCCTTGTGCAAGCAGTATGTTCTTGGATCAAGGATCAACATCAGAATCAGTAAAATGTCACAGAATTACTCACCAGTGTTGTCACTGAAAATGGTTTAGCAAGCAAATAAACTTTAGAGATGGTTTCCAGGGCAAGATGCCCACTGTGTCTAGCTCATGCATCCTCTCCAAACAACAGATGAAAGTAAAGTAGAAAAAGAAGAAAGAGGAGGAGCTGAAAACACCAAACTGGAAGCTCCAAACCCATCATTCCAGTTTCAAAGAGACAAAAGATTTTACAAGTTGCCACAGCAACTTCCCAGGAAACCTGCTCAAATTTCAGAGTACAACACGAAGCTCCAAAGAATAACAGTGGGAGGTGTCAACTGCCCAGGTCCGTTACCCATTGTTCGTTCAGGGTACCCATTTCAGAGTAGTGTCAAGATTTAGAATGTTTTTTTCTGTTTGACAGTGGTGCTAATGAATGTCTCTGACTTCTGCATAAAGGTCCTGATAACACTTAGGTGAAGAATTTCTTGTCACAGCTTTTACCTTTGGTAAATTCGTTAGTTTTACACAACTTGTTAAACTTATCTTTTTCTCTGTTGTGCTACACAAAACTGACTTGTTCAAAGCAGAACTTAAGATGAAAAATATTCTCAAATCAAAACCCTTCCAGATTTGCTTTCGGTTGTCCCGGTGTAATTTTCCTGCTGCAAATGCATTTCTTGGGTAGCTTACTCAGAATATGCTCTCTTACTGCTAATCCAACCTTATGTGCCATGGCATCAAAGTGCCCCACAATTCACTTCTTGGAATGTTCAGAAGCTAACATCCAATTAAAACCAGAAACAGTCTTCCATCTCCTGAGCATGCATATCGTAGAGGACCTAATTTAAAACAGGCTAGAGTATAGGTTTACATTGTGAGGCATCTTTTCTGCATGAAAAGCAGTCTTGATAAAATGAGATCCCTACATATAGCTCAATTAATTGAAGCTAGGAGAATTCTTTGGCTCCCTGTGAGTTGTATATTATGGTATATTTACTAGCAGGCGTTTGCTGCCAGGGCTATTATTTCCACGGTCTCATCAGAGAATAGCGGTCCAGGTGTGTTCACTGCGGTGTGGTGTCCACTGGCAAAAAGGCACAGGATTAGGAGTGCAACAAACAAGTCATTCCTACACTGGAGAGAAAAAAATGAATAATGTGAAGAAACAACTGAACGGATAAGGATTAGCATTTACTGTGTGTAACAGTCAGTCCAGATTGCAGAAATAATGGTGTACCTGTCAATCACCGGCTAAGCTAAAACGTTGCATGCATCAACATCTGCCAGCATTGTCATGTGGAACCTTTCAGAACATTATGTAAAGAATAGAAATCATTGCTAAAAGTGTCTTTATTTTTCCTTTGTTTGAATATTTTTCAGATCTAGTAAATATACGAAAAAATGCTGAACAAATGGGATGCAGTAAGAATAGGGGGAGAGAATATAAAAGACAGGGTAGAGAATACAGGGTCTCCGCAGAAGAAAATGAATGATGGACTGTGAATTTGTTAAAACTGTTAGGTAAAGTAGAAATGCACTGATCGATTTCAGCTGGAAAGGTAGACACAGTTGAACGTAATATCTGCGTTGCATCTCCGCGTTCTCTGGAACAGAAAAGGTGTGGTGGGTGTTTTTGCAGGAACCTAAGTGCAGGTGATGATCTGCAAACTTGCTTAGTTGTGTTTTTGAGGAGAGAAAGCTTCTTATTTTGCAGAGGTTTGGGTCACCAATTATATATTAGTAAAGAAAGCAAACTAGCTATAGCAGAAACCTGAAAATTGAACTAGATATTTCAGCTTGTTAAGGAAGGTAAATCTGATTTTGTAGCTTTTCATGAATAAAAGAGTATTTCTTTCTGATTTGATAATGAGAAACATTCTCATAGGAAAAAAAATTCTTGGAAGTTCTGTCAGGATAAGAAAACAACTTTCTATCAACTTTTCCCACATAAAACACCTCCTATTTTGGGGGCTTTCTGCATTTATGTCTCTGTTTCTGCTGGTAAGTGGAGAGACAGACTGTTGCTTCCCTGTTCCTTTCAGGTTTAATATCAGCTATTTAATGAAATTGTTTAACCTTTAAACCAAACTTGTGTCAAGTCTCAACACTAGAAGAAGCTGCTTAACATAAAAACAAATCTTGTTTTCCAGTGGTTTCTGAAAAGTAAATCAGTCAACAGAAGATGTGATCGTTTAAAGCGGTGTAGCCAAAGGAACTGCAAACACTAATAATCACAGCTGGTTTTTAAAATTACAAAGGAAATAGTCCCTACCATCAAATTCAGAATCTTCTCTTGTCAATCCATCCGTGCTACTCGAGCCTTGCCCATTTAGTAGCCGTGTGGATCATTAACAGAGAAAAAGTCTTTGCACCAAGCCAGGGTGGTGATCACAGAGGTGAGAGAAGACCTGCTTCTAGTAACGCTCCCCCCTTTCTTCTTTGCCTTTCAAGACAGAAAAAATAATGGAGAGATAAAGGTGGGAAAATGATGTTTGCACCTCCTAGAAGTGATTAAAAATTGTTCTTTATTGTTTCTATTTACTTTTATTCACTTTTTAATGTCCTTTTTTTCCCACTCCCAGTATTTTGTGTTATCCTTTTTTCTCACTATCCTTTCTGCTAATTAGACTACTCCTACTTTATTTCTTATTTGGTTAGAATAAGAATAGTTTTCTTGTTTGGTCTCCTAATTCCTGTGTTTTATTTCTGACATGAATGTAAGTAAACAGATGCTTGGGAGCTATTGCCTTTTGCTTTTAGTTTTCTTGATCTTTTATCTTAATTCCTTTGGTTTTAAATATCTTTTTCTTGCTTGTTTTGTTTTTTAAATTTCCTTCTAGTCTCCACATACCAGTTTCACTCCCTGTGGCTGTCCTTGTTATCTGCACACATGTTGTTTCTTGCCTTCTATCCCCTTATTTCTGTGAGTGTTTCTTTGCATAGAAGAGATAGAAGCAGCCTCACCAACCTGTTTATGAGTGATGCAGCACTCACTGTGAAAGGGACCATGAAAGAGCAGAGTAAGGAAGGAGATGATGGGTTAAGTGTTCTAAAAGGACTGAGTGCAAAAAGAATTCAGGATGGGAAGACATGGAGAGGACAGTGAAGAAAAGCAGAAGAGGGAGAGAAGAGGAAATCCAGACTGACGATAGGTGGTGATGAGAAGGGGAAAAGGGTGGCATTTTCTGGTAGAAAAGGTAGAAAAACCAGGGGTTGTAGACCCCCTAGATGATCTAGATGTCAGATGTNAAATTAAGATTGGGAAGACAAGGAGAAGACAATGAAGAAAAGCAAAAGAGAAAAATCAGGGGTTGTAGATCCCCTAGATGAGCTAGATGTCAGACGTTTAGGTTTACTTGGTTGGTTTTAGGTTGGACTGGATGATCTTTAAGGTCTTTTCCAGCCTCATCATTACTGTGAGACTGTGATACTAGATTTTGTTCCTTCCTGTGCTTCCCATTGTTAGCACTAACTCAGTGCCAGGGAGGAGAATCTGCATATGCAGGGATTTTGCTCAGATTTGGCATGGGGTTTGGGTGGGTTTTTCCCATCCTTATCTATCTGTCTATCTATCTATCTATCTATCTATCTATCTATCTATCTATCTATCTATCTATCTATTTTCCATAGCACTGCAGTTGCTCTGTGTTAACAGACATCCATTCTGCAAGGTCATCTCACTGTGCTCTCAAAATTGCTGAATGTTGCATTGATCTCATAATTATTCAGTGACTGTAGTTACATCTGAGGCTGTGTTGCTTTGGATCCATTTATTTAAAATGCTATGAAGTACATGATGAAAATACCGGAGAGCATGGTGAAGCACTGGAGAAACAGAGACAGTAGCAGCACTGTGTTTCATGGTGTTTTTATAGTTGTTTTATTCAGCCATGGTTTTTCTGGCTCTTTCTTCCATACTAAATGCAGAACATTTTTAGAGAAACAAGAAATGCATGCTAGCTTTCCACTGAAAAGTCAGAGAGCCTTTTACCTTCTTCCTTAAGTGTCTAAAACATCCCCTATATTTGTTTTTGTGACAGGAATTAATGTTTATTTATGCAATGGAATAGATTTGACTGCATCACATTACAGTATCACAGTCTCACAGTACTGATGAGGCTGGAAAAGACCTTCAGGATCATCCAGTCCAACCTAAAACCAACTCAGTAACCCTAAACATCTGACAATGCTCCTTCTTGCTTCCCTGGCACTGTACATCTAGACAGTGCTTGTGGCTTGATGAAATGCATCTTTGGGTCTTGAGGGAACTGGTGGATGAAGTTGCTAGGCCATTATCCATAGTTTTTGAGAAATCATAGCAGTCTAATGAAGTTCCTTCCAATTGGGAAAGGGAAATCTTAACCCCTGTTTTTAAAAATGGTGAAAAAGATGATTCAGGGAACTATGCTAATCAGTCTCACCTCTGTTCTTGGCAAGAACATGGAGTGGATCCTCCTAGGAACTATGTTAAGGTGCATGGAAAATAAGGAGGTGACTGGAGAACAGCTTACCTGGAGTACTGCATTCGTTTCTGGAGTCCTCCATATAAGAAGGACTGGACCTGTTGGCATGTGTGTAGGGGAGGGTCACAGGGATGGTGAGAGAGAGGGTTGGAGCGCCTCTCCCATGAAGACAGGCTAAGGGAATTGGGGCTGTTCAGCCTAGAGAAAAGAAGGCTCAGGGGGGAAACTCATAGCAGCCTTCCAGTAGCTGAGGCAGGCTACAGGAAAGCTGGAGAGGGACTGTTCACAAAGGTCTCTAGTGATAGGACAGGGGAGTAGTTTCAAACTGAAATAGAGTAGATTTAAACTGGCTCTTTGGAAGAAATTCCTCACTATGAGGGTGGTGAGGTACTGGAACAAGTTGCCCAGGGATGCCCTCTCCCTGGAAGTGATCAAGAACAGGTCTAGAGAGAGGTGTCCCTGCCTGTGGTGGTGGGGTTGGAACTAGATGATCTCTCAAGTTCTCTACAACCTGAGTTATTATATGACTTCCAGTTTATAAGGATTCTGTAACTTGCAGCAAAAATACTGATTTCAGAGTTGTGGAGGCAAAAGAAGCCTTCTTATCCTAAAAATGAACATTAAATATGTGAACTGAGAATCATCACGATGAGCTTACTCCATTGCCAGTGAACAGAAGTGGAAATACTAGAAGAAATAAAGGGTGAATTTCAGAGGGATGGTGCTAAGCTCTTCTCAGTTACATCCAGTAGTAAAAAAAGGGGCACTGGGTGCAAGCTAGACCATTGGAGGTTCCATATAAATATCCAAGAAAACCTTTTTACTGTGAGCACTGGAACAGGCTGCCCAGACAGGGGCATCTCCTTCTCTGGAGATGTCCAAAAACTGCCCGGATGCATTCCTATCTGATGCTACCCTGGTAGAGGGGCTGGACTAGATGATCTTTCGAGGTCCTTTCCAACCCCTAACATTCTGTGATTCTATGGTCTTATTAACGTACAATTTGTTTTAATTATTCAGGGGTTTTTTGGTGGCAATAAAAGGACTGGAGGAGTCTCGTAAGAAAAGCAGAAAGCATGAATCAGAAACAGGGAATGCAAAGTAATGGTTTTTTTTAATCTAGCTAAATAGCTAATCAAACCAGAAAACACTCTCTGCCCTGAAAATAGAAGCAGTCCAGTAGGGTAGAGTTTGCTTGTTAAGATTTTGAAGAGGTACTTATTAATCCACATGAAATTAAGAACCGGTTCCCACTCTATCTTGGGATCTTATTTATATAGCACAACTGGAAATAAACCCATCTTGCTTAGCCCGTGTGCAAATACCATTGTGGTATTACCTCTTGTCAAATGTCTGCATGCTACATATACACAAAGTGTGTGAGCACATAATGTGGGTTTGCTACTGTCCAGTGGTCCCTTGTGGACAGGATGTCAGATCTATTTATGTATTTCATTAGCTATTGCCCTGTTAGCCTAGTGCTAGCCTGGAAAAATTATATACCCACCCCTATGCTGCTGTTACAGAAGGAATGTTTCCACCATGTAAGCAAAAAAGATGCCCTGTGCTTTTGTAAATGAAGGTTGCGAGCCCTGGTCTCCAAGCCACACGTCTATAACTAGCTGTGGCCGTGCACGTATGTATTCAGCCATCTGCTTGTATGCACTGGAAAGATTTCCTCCTAAAGCAATTCTTTGTTCTGGTTTTTATTTTTTATAGAAAATTACTAATGTTCCCAGGAATTCATAAGAATACACAAACCTAAACCACTTCACCTACTCGGAGATATGACAAGCTTATTTTCAAGTGTACAGTTCTCCTACAGCTGCTGTACAAAAGATCATATTTATAAAGCCGATCTCTTATCTGAAGGAGTAGCTTCATTATTCTACTTCATTGCCTGATAGCCCTGACTCTGAGAGCTGTGTGAATGGTAACCACAAAGCTGTTCCATTATTTAACTCTAAGCTGCTCTCCATGACTCTCTCTGGGTGGATTTCATCATTTTCCTCCGTGTAGGATTTTTTTTAGTTTGTTCATATTTGAAGAGAAAAATAAAGAGGTATAGAGAATAAAAAAAACTTGGTAAGGCCAATTTTACCAGTCTTGGAGCCCCTGCAAAGCCATTCATTTGGTGCCCTTGATTATGGTAAAGGTGAACGCTACCACTTTCATTCTTTTTTTCCTTAAAGGTGCTTTGTTTTGAGTGAGAGCAATGATAAAAGTCAACACTGGCTTTCAGGTCGAAGCTGTACGGGCTGAAATTTTGACCATTTAATTTTAGATGAAATTATTTCAAGTTCTGGGTTTTTCGTGGCTGGGCAGACTAAAATGTTTACAGGGCGTTGATAAGTCGCGACTATTATTTCTTCGAAGGTATTAACGGCATGCATTTCTGTGTGAAAAAGGAAGTTTAAATCTGACTTTCTTTCTGAGTTGATAATAAGACTTGAATCGAAGGGGAAAGTACATCCTCACACTGTTGAAATGATTTGGAACGCATACATATTATATGAAGAGCCGTGTTTTTATCTGTGCAACTACCGCTCTCATCCAACTTAATACGTATGCAAATTGTAATTTAAGTTATAAATTAAAGCTTATAAATAGAATCTCCTCGAGCATTTGGTAATGGAAAGTTCTCTTAGCCATGTATTGTTATTTTTCCTTGGGTTTTTTGTTGTTTAGACCTTTTAGCAGGGCCAGGGTGTGTGTGGGGGGTATGATGTGTTAATTACAAATAGCTGTGTTTTGCTTCAAGTTGTTGAAAAGCCCTCATGAAATTGCTTGTAGAACCTGATTTATGATACTTACTACTTGTAGATCCAGATCTGTATTTTTAGGGGGAAGAAAGGGGCAATGACTTTACTTGCTAGTAATTTATGATAGGCAGTGATATGTCCCCCAGCAGTGCCAAGACCGGGGTGGGAGTCCATCCCATACTGCATCACTGGCCACAGGACTCCCTTTACAGTGGTTTATGGCTGCTTCCATATTTACTGGTGCAGTGCTTTCCACAGGCTACTAAACCAGTGACAAGGCTCATAACCTCAGCAAACTCCTTTTATGGAGAGATGGCAAGTGTTCATTAGTGTAGGCTCTTTTCCAGTAATTGCTAAGCTTTGATTGCTTGAGTTTTAATTCAGAAGTTTATTTTCCTACAACCCTAATGCAGTTGGTTTAAGCTTTTACTCTAACTCTTCAGCCCACGGCTGCACTGGGCAACTGGGTTTGTGAAGGGCAGTAGTAGTCCAGGTTTTTTTTATAACAACAAAATTATTTATCTAACTGTCAGAAGTTCAACAACCTTCCCGGAGCTGTAGCCCGATGGCAACAAGTGTGGCAACACAAATCTCCTGTTGGCTCCTACTGGGACAAAGCTGATTTTCACCTATGATGTGGAGGAAACCCACAGATTTTTGCTGTCTTAGAGGCATCCAATCTACTAGAAGATGATGAGTAGAGGAATAAGGAGCTGTGTGGCACCATTGCCATCGAGGTTTTCAAGGCCACAGTATCCCAGGGTGGACTCAGGGAGTTGTAAATGCAGCCCCGTCATGATAATTCCCTTACATTCATCAGCCTCTAGGCATGATTGAAATAGTAATATGAAAGAACAATATTGACTGTGGACTCGTTCTTCCCATAGACTTCCCGCTGAATACATCTGCCTTTGCTTCTCCCCTTAAATTACAGTTTTGTCAGTGAATAATTATTTGGTGTGTTGCGAAGCTCTTGGGATATAAACAGATTTCCTTTGTATGTACACTAAGTGAAATTGAGTTGAGGTGAAACCTGCCTCTCTAAAAGATGTTTTGCAAGGCTTGAAAAATGCAGCTGAGGCTTCAGAATACTTTGTTTATAATATAGGAAAGATTCTTGTGCTTTCTTTAGGTAAGCAACGGTCCTTTTCTCCCACTGGACTACACAGACATTTAAATAAGTGCTTAGGTCTCTACAGGAATGGAAGGGATCACAGTAATGAGGCTGGAAAAGATTTTAAAGATCATCCAGTCCAACCTAAAACCAACCAAGTAAACCTAAACATCTGACATCTAGATGATGTATCAGGAGGGAAGTTTTAATCTATTTCAGCTGTACCTGAAAATCTGATAAATCATGCTTTCTAGAGAAGACAACTCAAAAAAGTAATTGAAACTAATTGGTAACTCACTATTCTCCCTGAATACTTAGGCATACTTAGAAGGTCCTCTTAAGTCCAGCTTTAATCCTCTGTGACAATTTTGATATGGTTGGTGTCCACAACTTGCAGTAGCTGGACAGGGGAATCCGATGGACTGGAGTCTTCTGTAATTACTACTCCAAAATCAAATGAACTTTATCTGCTTAGTCAGTCTTCAGTGTCCTGAAAAAAGGCTGAGAATCCATGGTCTACCCCAGCTTTCAGTGTCTGCTTGTACACTCTTGCTTTTGAGCTTCAGATTTGCTTTAAGGAACACATGAAGGAAGTTGGTGATAAGGAGATATTTTTTTGGGGGGGAGGAGTTGATTTCTCTGAGGTAGTGGACTACTCCCGCACTAACGTAGCTATGTTGAAGCAGGTTATGCTGAAAGGTGCTCAGTGGCTGCCAAAGGAGTCTCAGCCCTTGTTAAAACCAATGAACGTGCCAAGCGATATTTTAGACTCATCAGAAGAGTTTAGTGGTCCTAGGAGACTCTCTAGGAACAGGGCTTAGTGACAAGCTCTGTTTAGGCTTTTGGATTATAGGAAAAGTTTAATAAAAACTTTTAATGCTCCACTGAAAACACCTGGTCTGGGAGTGCAACATTTGGCAGGTGTTTCATAATGGTCACAGAGGGCACGATCCAGCACATGGTTGAGTCAAGGGGGCAACTTTATTGACTTCAATGGGTGTTGGATGAAGCCCAGATTTATGAGCGAACATCGATCTGTGCTTCAGTTAGTGAAGTCAAAAAATGAGTATTTGTTTTTAAAAAAAAAACAGATTGGAAGGACTTCCTTCTGGAAGCTTGGATTTGTTTAACGTTGTCTTCCTAAAGTCTGGCAGCAGACAGTCTGTACAACGTGGAAAATGAATTTTGCTGTAAATATCATATATATTACAAAAGAATTATTTAATGGGTCAGAGGGAGGAGAAATCTAAAGATGGATGCATGCTGAAAATCACTACCGAAATGCTGGATTTGTTAATATTTAGATGAAAATGAATGAAGTCTGTGAATTTAAACAGTAACTCTACATAATGAAACTTGTAAAATAGCTTTTCAGTGACTGCATCAACATCAAGTTACTACTACATTGTGTTTAAAATAGCCAATCCGTATGCTGTCGCCGCCTTTACTCCTGCTAGACCTTTTTATTCCTGTGTCTAAGATGGTGACATAATGCTCTGGAATTAGAAAAACTCCATGGAGAGTGTTTTATTAGGCTGTGCATCTTCTCCTGTGCTGAGAGGTTTTAAGGACCAGAAGCAGAAATCTCAGAGAGCTTAGGCATTAGTTGTGTGAACTTCCTAAAATGAAAAGGAAAACATCCACTACCAGCCACAGCTACAAAACTCTATGGTTGTCCTATTAGAATTCCTTTTTTCCCTTTGAGTATGTAATTAGAACGGGAAAAAGGTGCATCCTCATCTCTTTCCTGAGCTGTTTCTGTAAATACAGAGTGTTCCAGTGTACACTCTGCAACGGTTGCATTCGTTCTGCACTAAGAAGGGTTGAAATGATTGACCACCCAACCTCCATTTCCAGATCCTTCTTTTCTTCCAGAACTGGGGAATCGCAGGAACGTCCCGGCGAAAAGGAACACGCTACTACTTCATTACAGTTTGTTACTTGAAGGGGAGGCACTTTACTTTTCTAATTGCTTGTTATACATTCCAGTGAGCGATCCGAATCGTCACGTTAAATTTTTATTGGGCGCTAATTAATTATTTATTTATTTCAATCGCAGTCATCTGCAATCACATTTTTTTTTTATCCCCCCCCCCTTCAGTTTCTATATTTGGAATCTGCTGATAGTTACTGGAAGCTGTGTGGGGATTGGAATACTCAGCACTATTGTATTGTGATCAATAATTAAATTTAGTGCTGACACGCATCTAGTTTATGCGGCAGCCTCTGACAATCCATCTTGCAAAATTAATCCTTTCCAATTTATTTAATAGGAGAGTTGAACAATAAAATAATTCAGATGAGTACCGATGCAGGATTATTTCTGGTCAATATTACTTTATTATAAATTGGATCCACATGCTTATTAGTAAATTAACTGTCAAGCTTGAAAACAGCTTTTTCTTGTTTAAAGGTAATTATTGGTATGAAGACAAGAAGGCACTTAACCTTGCTGTGCAGTTGTCCTTACCACAGTGTTTTTATTCTAGGCTATAACTACCCATCAAAGGTGCAGAGGGAAAAATAGAGATATTAAACAGACAGAATATTAACTCTTCAAAATCTCTGTTCATTCAAAGCTGTTCAAGTCTTCAGCGTTTTGTACCAAGGAAATGTTGGGATTTCTTTGGGGTTTTTTTTCCCCCAAACATTTAAAAGTCCAGCTAAGCCTGTGGAAAAGGAAAATTAAGAAAAAAGACTGGAAACTCTGGAAAAATAATAACAATTGCTAGTTTAAGGGAAAAGAAATGTTTAAAGGAAATGAGATGTATAGAAAGGAAAGTTAAAAGCAAGTGGATGCTTGGAAGCTTATTCTGTTTATTCCAACTTAAGACATTTCATTATGCCTACTAGAGCTTTTGTAAAAGCTCCTTCCTTCCAGAGATAAATGGGCGTTTGGATTTGAGAGTTGTGTTTTCAGTGTTGCTGAATGACAGCCATTTGGATTTCTGTAATTATTCCCTAAATCCATTTGGAATCTGCAGGAATCTCCAGAGCCAAGCAGACGAGAACAGGTAGAACAGTAATTTTATTCTATTTTATTTAATGATTTATTTTAAGGGAAAGGTTTACTCTGTGCCTGTGTGAAGTTCTGGGACCTGGTCTGTATTGGTCTGGGACCTGGCTGACCATGAGCTTCTGCTGGCTGTGCACATGGGGTGTCAGTTCTCTCTCATGAAGCGCTGGGAGCTGACGGGCAACTTGGCTTCTGCAGCTTTGTCCTCATCTGTGCTCTGGTGGGACAGTCAGACTCGTGCTGCTGATACGATGAGCAGCACTAAAGACATATTTGCTCAGATTGGAATATAGGATTTTAGACTGGGAAAGCATGAGATTTGCTGTGTTTTTATTTACACTAGACAATACCTGTCAAAGTTGAGAGAGGGGAACGAGAGGAGGAAAATACCCAACTGTATGTAAAATACTCGGGCAGTATCTGGCCACAGCCTAGGAGATGAAAAGTTAAATTTATAATGCAGTTTATGCTGCATTAAATGTGCAGCTAAATACTGAAGTAGCAATATTTATTAGATTAATTTAATAATAAATGTCATTATGCAACTCAGTCATTCTTAGTTGGGCGGTTACATAATGTGGGGAAAAAAATACCCCCCCCCAAAAAAAAAGAGTCGAGTCCTAAATGCTTTTAACCTTAGGAATGCTTTGAAAAAAACCTAAGGTTAATTTTTAGATGTATTTATTTCAGCCTAAGCAGATCAATGCAGAGTTAGCCAGTAAAGGAACGAGGGAAGGCAGACGTAGCCACTGTGCTGCAGCAGATGAGCAGAGCGCCCGGTAATCTGCGTACAAAGGACAATGCAAGATGCTCTATGCAAGCATAGGTAGGAAAAAGACTCGCAGTATATTATACCAAAGCTAAAGAAGGATGTACAAAAGTGGGTCACCGCACTACTATTCTTACTCATGCTGTTCTTGTACATGCAAAAACAAGCAAGATGGTATATATGCAGATGACTACGGAGGGCAAGCGTCGAGGTTAATGTATATAGTTCTGCCCTGGATTTCACAACAGTTCCGACAATCACTCAGCCTGTAGTGGTAAAAATGGATCTTTCTGTCAACCATAACTCAAATGAAATATGATTCTGTGTTCTTTGTGGCCGGGGAAGTTCTGATAAATAAAGTACATGATGCTTTGAGGTAAACTTAATTTTCATCACCAGGTAAAAAGGTCCTCTCTTTGGGTTTTGTTTAGGAGCATCCAGTCGCACTTTGTAATCACTAAATTACAGTCTGCTTCATAACACTAATATTCAGGTGACATAAACTGCATTCATATGGCCTTGTACTAAATAAAGTGGCCTTTTCGGTTATTATTTCTTGAGGGGTTTATTTGTTTAGCTTTTTTTTAAGTGTTTGGGAGGACATAATCAGGATATACCTCTGCTTTGCCATCCTGTACACATGAACTTGGTCAACGCTGTCGCTACTCTGTGTGGACAGAGGGCTGTGATTTGTAAACACTTTTGTACTCGGCCACAGTAGAACTTGCAAATGAATCCAAATTCAGCTCTTTAGTAACGAGACAAACCAAAATTGTCCTTAAAGATAGCAAGATGCCACACTGTGACTAGAAGATATCCCTTAGGAGGTCATTTCAAAGGGCCAAAATTGTGCATGTGGGTTCTGGGAAACTATTTTTGCTTCTAGTGAAATCAATCGGTGCAGGAGAGGGCCCTGACTGATGGATAGACATTTCCTTTTATTGAGCTAAATAATTTCCTAATAAGGGTTGAATAAATGTTGTTGTTAACCACAAGAAAAATGTTTCTTAAGCAGGTGGATAAGAATGCAGTGATCTGAAACACGAAGTAGCCCTTTGGAAGTTGTCTGTTGTAAATAATAACAAGTGTGGTGTGAGTCCAACTGAATTTCTTTTAAAAGTATACTCATTCAGACAGAAAAACTTTTCATGTCAATTAATATGGACTTGCAGAGTATCTATTCAGTACTTTCTCCTAGCTACTTTTTCCCTTGCAATCAATACAATGAAAGTATATCTCGACTCATTAGATAATTGCCTGTTAACTCTTTTCCGAGAGTTCCTATGCAGACTACTATGAGCTACAGGGCTATGTATTATTTACAAGTTGTATGGAAAGCTATATTGAAAGATTGTAAGAGTATTTGCAGAAAGTTAAGGGTGAGAATGAGAAATATATCTTAATTGGAATCAGCTATTTTATTTTGCGTGGAGATTTTATAAACTGCCATTCATAGTTTTCCTATAAAGAGCATTTTGGTTTTGAACCAAAGTATTGAAGAACTAAATTTTTCCTCACTTTAACTGTGAAGCTAATTTAAAAATACTATTAGTGGTGAATGTGATTTTAGTCAGGAAATCAAGATGTGAATTTTTGAACGTGTTTCTCCAAAGGTGCGCTTCTCAAATTATTACTGTGAAAGTAATTTATGTCAGCCAAACACCCTTCCCACATATTGTTAACAGGAGTCTTCACTCCAACTCATTTAACAGCTTTTTAATTCAGTAGTTATTCCATTTTAATAGAGCCATTTCTTCATCATTCTGCATTTAGTGATAAATGGTGCCAGAACACATGATAAATTAAACCACAAAGAACCGTGTTAAAGTAATCTAAAGGGTTTAACTTGAAAGGAAGAAGCACCTAGTTTGCTCAGCGTACCTATCTGAGAGTTTATAGGGAGGAAAAACACTTCCTCTCAATGCTAGACTGTGAAATCATTTTGGAAGTAAAGTTTTAAACTCTAAGTGTCTTTGGAACTTCATCCTGGCAGTAGTAATCAAGCTGCACAATTCCATGAAAGCATACTGGTCCCACCAGTCTGCAAAAACCACCTAAAAATATTATTAGCTGCTTTTTCTGCTAAGTAATTTTACAAATTAACCATTTCAAAACTGGATATTAATAAAAATCTCAAAAACTTCACACCCAGGTTATTTTAAGGTATTTCCTGAGTAGGCAGCAAAATCTACCCCAAAATTCAGGCAAACTGTGAAGATACTTGAATTTCAGGTATTAAACTCAAATTAGGTTTTGTGGGTCTTCTGCTGCTGCTGTTTTTGGGTTTTTTGGTGTTTGCTGAGCTGAATAGAGTGTGTCACTTCCCCGTATAGCATGGCTGGTGATCTGTTGTGCTGCAATTCAGCAATATGGATTCAGTGTTCACAGCAATTCCGTGTTTTTAAGACGAGCCTTCTCCTGTTTGCCTCAGTAGATCACACACTACTCTCCTTTGCTCTCTGCGTTTCACAGGAACACGCACCACATTGTAAAGTAGGTCAGTCATTACAATATGCATCGCATGTTCTGCTTTCTCCTCTTGGCTTTTCTCTAACGAACTCTTCTTAATTCTGAGTCCTACTTCATATGGTGAAGGGAAATTAGGCGGTAATGGAGTGCTTAGGTAAATGACATTGAAGGAGGGAACTCTTTCAAATAGGTTTGAAGGTGTCTATTTAGAAGAAAAATAAACGTTGGGTATATCCATGCTGTGGTCTGCATGAATCTGAGATCTCAGTTCCACTTCTAATGAAGGTGTCTTTGTTGTTTCATTAAAATCTTTGTACCTAGGTATGAAATCGAGGTGCAAAGAACATCCAGCAGATGATATATTTTCAAGGGGAAGGAGTTAAAGGCTGAACGTTATTGAAGGACTAGCTCAGCTTATTAAGTACATTTAAAATTAAACATCTTCATTACGGATTTTGTATTAAAATTCTTCTAAGTATTTTAAAAATTGTTTTAAACCAGACATCATTGCAGTGTAATTGTGTGCACTTTGCTGTTTGTACTTAATATGTGCTGTCTGGATAGAGTATTTTTAACAACTTATTTTAAAAGACGATATCTCTCCGCAAGACTTGTTAGCCAAGCGAGTAACCAGACTGACTTAACAAATTATTCCATGATCGTGTGGGCAAACTGCTAGAGGATTGAAGAAGGCTCTTCAGCGGCCTCCTGACAGCCTTGCTGTTAAAAAAAATCAATGAGATAATAGACAAAGATGATTTTCCATGTTTGAAATGCTTAAGGAGTGCACTTTCCTCTCCTAAACATGGTGGGATTTTTTTATATAGTTGATGGTTAAGAAACGTTATAGTCAATTGCACTCTTCAGCATCCTATTGTCATTCCTTAGGAGCAAATTAATGGGTTACTGTAATAACAAAGTATGCTCAGCCTCAAGAACTTAAGCTTCTGACATTCAGTTGGAGTGTATGGATTGAAAAACTCTGGCTCCAGCTCTCTAAACAGATAATTTTGTGGGTGATCCTATGGTGGACTATTTAGCAGCAGTTAATTTCACCTGTATCGAGCAATGGTTTTATTGAAGTTAGTAACGAAGCTTTGTATTTGAATGCTCTTGTGTCTTACGATGAGTAAAAAGGTCATTTATGGTAATTTCTCTTTTAAAAGGATTCTAAAAGGTATGTATTTAAGCTTTTTTTCAGTCAGTGGTCTTCTGGGATAAAATAGTCCCTTTTTAAAGAGAGGCCATGAAGGGCAGTGCTTTCTTTTTAACCTGGTTTTTGCTCTAAAATGAAAATATAATTTTGAATTGTCAGTCCTGTTTGCAAAATGCTCTGTGTGAACAGCTCAAGCACTCAGATTTTCAAATCCACCCACACTAAGTTCAATCCCTGCATAATGCTGACAGAAGTTGATAAAGTGCAATGTTAAAAAAAGTGTTTGTAGGGTAATTGTTTGATTTCTGAAATATTGTAGTAGAACAAAAGGAATTCCCTGGCATATCACAGTAATGATGAGGCTGGAAAAGACCTTAAAGATCATCCCGTCCAACCTAAATCCAACCAAGTAACCCTAACATCTAAGATCTAGCTCATGCCACTCAGCACTTCATCCAGACTAACCTTGAACACCCCCAGGGATGGTAACTTGACCACCTCTGTGGGCAGCCCGTTCTAAAACCAGATCACTCTTTCAGTGAACAACCTTTTCCTAATGTCAAGTCTAAACCTCCCCCGATGGAGCTTAAGACTGTGACCCCTTGTCCTGTCTCCAGGGAGAAAATATTGACCCCTACCTGACTACAGCCACCTTTTAGGTAGTTATAGACAGCGATAAGGTCACCCCTGAGCCTCCTCTTTTCCAGGCTAAACAGACCCAGCTCCATCAGCCTCTCCTCATAGGGCTGACCTTCCAGCCCCTTGGCCATTCTAGTTGCCCTTCTCTGGACTCATTCCAGCACCTTGACATCCTTAAACTGAGGTGCCCAGAACAATACTCCAGGTAAATATGTTAGACTGTATAAGAGTATAGGAAGAAGGAGGAGGAGGAGGGAACATGGCCGTAAGTCCTCATAGAAGACAGCTTTGAAACTGAAAAATACAAAGAATTTCACAAGTAGCTTTGTCTAACACTGAGATATTCAAAAGATTCATGTTTGGGAGAGATGGAACTTAGAGAAGAGTCTAATATTTGTCTTTAGAACATTTTACCAGTCTCTGTCTTGGCTTTAAGTTATTTATGTGTTGGTAGTAATCATAGGGTGGTGTACTCTTCCTGATTCTTTTCTTGATGTGTTTTGTTGGATTTTTTTAGTACTTTGTGAATAGATTGTTCTAAGTGCAGTAGCATTTACATGACCCTGAGACCGTGATCATAGTTCTGGGAGGGATACACAAGAAAGTTCAGGTAAGGACCTTGAATTCTTAATGTCAAAGCTCGTCTCTTCAACAAATATGAACATAAAAAAATATATTTCATTATTTTTAACCTGTTCTAAGAAGGAGGAGTTTCCAGTCTCTTGTACTTTCCTTCCTGACACCCCCTATCAGCAATTAAATTAATATTAAATGTAATTTATTCTATGGTTTGAGGTACGTAGTGCATGGCAGTATTGGTATCACATGCTGGGTTTTTGAATCATGTGCTAAAGATTCAAGCATTTGAGCACGTTTAATTATTTGGTTCCCTAAAGGGAACTAAGTGCCTTCTAAGTTTGGAAAGTTGGTAAACTTTCTGACAGATTGAGGACAAAAAGCCCTCCCAGAGCTGCCAGTGTTCTTGAAATGGACAGTCACGCCACAGTATAGTTAATTTCCTGCTTGTCCAACATCTCCTTTTGTGTATTGCTTATTACAATGTCTGGCCTTGGTACATTTTTCCACTAAGGGCACAGTGCAAGAAAACTCTACCTAAACTCTTTTAGTGGCCAATTCTCCCCCCAGCTTAAGTTCATAACCCCTTGTACTTCTATTTAACACCAGCTCAGATAGCCTGCAGCATCTCTCCTTCCTGTTCCCTTTAGGATTGTGTGTACCTTAACAGTTGCCTCTTAATCATCTTCAACTTTCGAAAAAAGCCACCACATTCCCCTTAGTTTTAGAAATAATCAACTTTTCAATATCTCAGCCTTAGCATGTGAAGTTGCTTGTGTCCTCAGCACTCCTGAACTATTCTTTCTTTACTGGTGCTATTCCATACTCGGCGATTCGCTTGCTCATTACGGAATACGTTCCTCAACTCATGTCTGCTGCGTATTCAGTTCAGAATATATTTTGCCTCTTCACCATAGCAAATATGACCAATACCACAAGAAATGCTATAAAATTCAGTACATCAGACTGCTCGTGCATTCTGTGCAAGGGCAATTAATTTTCATCTCGTGTTTTTAATATCTTTCTACATTATTTTGATTTTTATGATGAGTTTCGGAACTTCTACCTGTTTGGACTCCTAGTTTGTCCTAAGACTTTCTGACCTATACCACTCTTCACTTTTGTATTGACTGACTCCTTCACCCCATTTTTGTGTCAGCAAAAACCGTCTCACCTTTCTTCACATTTCTTCTGCCAGGTCACCCGTACAGAAAGGAGGAAAAAACCCCCACGAAATAAGACCAACAAAAAAACCCCCCAAAAGCGTAAATTCTAATGCTCACAGCATCCACCCCGCTTATGAACTCCCTGCATCCCCCAAAGTAACCTTTGTATTAGCTCCCCAAGCTCATCCTCCGACCACCTCTCGTGCTGTATTTTCTTGACCTTTATAGGGCAGGCTTTTCTGCAATTCCCTATCAGAAGCCTTCCTTCATTCCTATGCGTTTGGCTTGAAAGTTCTCTAGTCAACACTTCTGTTACTTTAACAAAGGAATCAACTCTCTCATTTCTCAGTCTTAGTTTTCGATTTAGAGTAGACTTTTTTCCTTGCTCTGTTCTCTGTGTTTGTATTTTACTTGCTGCAACGGTCATGTATGACAAAGGACTTCATCTGGATTCATCCTGTACCTGCAAGCTTTGCTACAAATCTTTGGTGTTCCATATCACAGCAAACTCTTCGCCCTATACTAATACGCCTCGAAGACACAAGTAGGAAGTTGAAGGTGCTAGGCACTAGGTGTTAGGCACTAAAATGTGCCTAACAGCCCGCCCAGATGCATCGTCGTTACACAAACATTTCCAAGTGTCTTAATTATAATTATTTATAATTAATCAATTAAATGAATTATCATTATCATCCAACCTTATGCTTTATATCTACCTATCTACAGCTTTCTGTCCTCACTCTCAGAAAGAAGCTGTGCTCAGTGCTGCTTTGAGACAGAGTAGCACATCTGGAGAGCAGTCCTACATACTGAGAATGAGGTGCTGATTCCTTTCTGCAGGATTTTAATAGGCAGGTGTGCCAGGTGATTTACTGCAAAGTTACCTAAGAATCAGTTGTTGTAATCCATCTGGAAACAGACAGGTCCATCTAGATTCTTTCTAATGATGCCATTGCAATCAAAGATGATGTGTTATCATCAACTTGTCTGTGTTTGCATGGTAAGGCTAGGGGGGCAGCAAATGTGTGCGGTACCAAAATTGTTTGTTTCTGTGGAAATGCTTTGTGTGTTTATGCTGTAAGTCCTTCCAGGGTGTTTTGTGAGTGGATAAATGGTACTTTCTAGCATGTAAACAAAACTCATGGCGCGCTCTCTCTGAGGAATAATTGCACAGATTTTCTCCTTTCTTTTAATAAATAATTAAGCCTCTGACTTGCTGTTGTCTCTGAATTGAGTTTCATGAAATCTTTAAATGGAGTGTTTGTGTCTTCTTTTCCAAGTTCATTGTAGACATTCCAAACACAGACTTTACTCTCTGTTTGTGACGTGAACAGGAGTATTTGTATTTAAATTTTTAGGGGGTTTTTTTGCCCTCCTCTGCTGCTCAGAGGTCACGTAGATAACCTTGCTAATTGATGTAAGGTTATTTATGCAACACATTACTGACAAATCAGAAAAATAAGGTTTTCTTATTTTAAACATTATTTTTTTTTAAAAAAAGGGAAAAGTCCTATCCTCTACTCCTTGAATTATTGTTGAATACAGCGGCACATGGCAAAAATGACATGCAATGGATGTCATCTTTTAACAGCTTTCTTTGCTCATCAATTTTTCACAGGTAGAGTCCAGGGCATTAAAATTTGGACGCTAGAAACTCCAATAATAAAAAAGGACTGTATTGAGATTGTCTTAGAGGAAAGCTTTCTTCTAAAATAATACATTGATATTCAAGCTGTTCTTTGTTCATTTGACTAATGAGGCTTTTGTTAGTTTCATGTGCTAAAAACAGTGGCTCTTCAACTGCTTATTAAAAAGGTCTGACTGACTGAATTACCCACTAATGATAGAAGGGAAGGTGTCCTTTAAAGAGATACGCCTGTGAAGCAGGCAGTAGACATCAAATCCTGGCGTTAAAACCTTTCCTGTAAAAAATAAAAACCTGTGTGAGGTTCTTTAGTGTGGTGATGGATACGGGTCTTTGAAAAGAAAGAATAGTCCAAGATCTGCAAGACTGTTTCTTTTATGCCTTTTTTGCCTTTTTTATGCTTTTCTAAAAATTTTCCAGAAGAAAACACTGAGGAGAATTTGGTGGGAATGCATCAACAGGCTCAAAACAGCGTTCTTGATACTACGCTCTACTAAACCATTACACTCACATGAATGAGGAAGTATGAGGTGCTACTCAATGCTTGCTAAATACAGTGAAGTGTTTAGGTTGGACTGGATGATCCTAAGGTCTTTTCCAGCCCCATCATTACTGTGATACTGTGATAGTGCTTGTACCTATTTTTACAAAGAAATCTTCCTAATCACCCTTGGGATGCAAAACTATGGCCAAATGTTGTGTTTTCCCGTGATAAAATCTTTCCCTTAAAGCAGTTCCGTTCAGATGATTGATTTTTGGGATGTTTCTCATAAGACTAGTCAAGCTATTTGCAGACAAAGCATGCCTCTTAAAGGTATTTCCATCTACTGAAGCATCTGTGTCTGTTTACGAAACAGGTGTCCTTGGAAGCTTTAGTGGGCTTTCCGAGAAGATGAGTGATTTGAGGTTTTGTTTCCTTAATGAAAATTTAACCTAATTCAAACATTAACATTGATGACCAATTACATGTTATTTACTATAAGCAGTAAAAGGTGGGTGAGTTTACTAATGGTGTTGCAGGAACTCCTGCAAACTTGATTCATGCCTGCTACTACATCATGGCTTCTTCATCCTTTCTTCTATCATCTTTGGACAGAACAAAGTGCTGGCCAACCCTTCCAAGGCCCTAACAGGGGTTTTTTTGTACCTCAGACTATTTTTTGTAGCTAATTTTGATTATTTTTAGATCAACCTTTTGCCTCTGTTCCCCTCAAAGAAGCTTTTGGTTTCTCTTGCTTACATTCCTCCAGGGATAGCTTGTGGATATTAGAATCTGTTTGCAAAACCCATGAACTTACTAGAATCTTAAGCAAATTCCTGTTGCACAGAGGAGCAGCTAAAGATTTTGCCATTTTATTAGCACGTAGGCTTTTTCCAGGGCTGTGCTCTGACCGGTATCAACATTCCCCTTCCAAAGAATTCTGATCATCTGTTTTCACTTAAGTCTCTGTAGCTGCTCACCACCCTACATGGAGCCTGAGACTTGATAGGATTTTTTTCTAATTTCAAGCATGCATTTTTTTCTACATGCTTTTGTCTGTGGGTGCCAATGTAAACTGCTAAATATAACTCCGAACTCATGAAGACATTAGCAGCTATAATTAGAAGACAGTTTAATATCTAATATCTTTGTCTCCAGATTTATTCACCGGGTCCAAACTAGTTGCTTTGTGTACCTGCATCACACCTCCTTCCATAAGTAGAGAGAGAGCATCACACAGTTTGTGGATGACAGATTGATGACACTGTGTGAGCTTTATTTGTAGGATAAATATTTTAGGGTCTAAGTGTAAACAAAATATAAATTACAATGGACAGTGATTAATTTTGATCTACAAGAAACTCTTCCCCTTTGGAAGTCATCTGCAAAAGGATTTATTTTAAAAGGTGCTGAAGCCTCCTAGTTGGTGTAATCAGCATATTAAATGTGGGTGAAAGATAAACAAGATGAGCACAAACATCAAGTATGAAAATACAGGGATTGGGTAGTACCTTGAATGAGGTGCCAGGGGTAATCAGATGTATAATTTGATGGGAGTCTGTCACACATCAGCCTGGGTCAACAAAATTTAAATTTCCATTTCTAATAAATAAATAGTATCCTCTAGAATAAATTCTGGAAAACCCTGCTAGCAATATAAAACTACACCATGCATAGTAGCTTTCCAAACCCGGAAGATGTAAATTTGGGCTAGCCATGCAGAAGGCTTTCTTCTATATAATTGTGTTCTCTGAGACATGAAGCATCTTGTAATACCCTCTGTAGATCCAAATAGCCTAAACAAGACTGATATTCTACCTGCTTGCAAGGTACTTCTAAATCATGCTTGGGATGAGATGTTAATCTCCAAGGCTTAATCTTGTGGGGATACTTCCACAAGTTTTGTGAGAGTTATGATTGTCCAGTAGATGGCTGGCAGCGACTTCAGTCCCACTGAGTATTTCTGCATACAAGTCATTCACAGTCCTCTTTATTGCCACCTTTGCATACAACCTGTTTGAGCAATGCAGGCTTTCATTGTTCCCTTAATTTCTTAGTTTCGATAGTGCAGCATGGAGCTCTGTGCCAGGGATATGAATTGTGATGAAGTAGACCTTCAAATGTGTGTACCTTGGGCTTAAGATTGCAACTGCATTTACCTGTTAGGCAGTGAGAAAGGCTGAATTAAAGATTGAACTGCCAGCTGCTCCAAGGACAGGGGCTAGCAAAGGTGCTAGCACTTCAAAGTCATTGTCAGGCTCTCATTCCATAGAGTGTTCTTTGAGGTGGATATTTTTTGTGTGTTTATGTGTAATTCAAGGCTGGAGCGTGGCAGAAAGAGGGAGAAGTCAACCTGAGAAGAAGGTGGCTTTTTAAGAACTCAAAAACCCAAGGATTGTTATGCCTGTTTTATCTTTAAACATCAGAAAGGCTTTACTTAAGATATCTCGGGATTTGTGTGAGTTTGCTAGAGCTCAGTCACCAGGAGGGTTTTCGAAGCTCTTGAAACTAATTTTAAGCGATACAGCTTCCAGACAAATGGCTGAAGAGACCCAGTGAACCAGAGGATATATTGTACTATTATATATCATAGCCTGTCCTTTTACTGTTGCAACCCATCGTAACTGTTTGAAATGAAAATTAAATACAGAAAAGTTAGTAGTCCAGAGAAACAGGAGACAAAAAACATCTTGATTTTAATTAAGAGTCCGAGTCCCTTGTAACCCTGTTAAATTTAAGTAAATCTCTTTGTGCTAGGTGTCTTAATGTTCCTGCCAGTGATGACTGGAATAACTTTGTGTTAAGAGCAATCCTCTTACCTTTTAATGCTCCTGTCTTTGTAAAGGAGTAAAACTCTTTGTGCCTCAGTCTCCCACCTCTGAAATGGGGGTGATAGTATTTCCCGCTTCACAGACTGTTCAGAAATGCACCCCTTAAATTTTTGAGAGGCGTTAGATATTATGGTAATGAGTGCAATAGGAAAACTCACTAACCAGTTAATAATTAATTAGCTGATAATTGTGAAGACAATAGAAAATAGGAAGTACTGGTCAATGAGAGACTTTGTTTTACTGTTAGTGAGAGTGTGTCTAATTTGTAATGATTGTCTAGCTGATTAAAAAAGGAAAAAGACTACAGGACAGAAAACAATGTAGAGTATAAGTGCTACACCTTAAAATACACAACAAAAACATATTAGGCTGGTAACTGTATTCTTTTCATAAAGAAACACCTTCTCGTTTCAGTTCTGTCCCTATAAAGTATTTATCCTGGTATGAAGTCCATAGACAACAAGACTTTTAGATCAAAATACTCCCAGTGACTTCAAAGTCATTGCATGACTTCTGAGATTTTATTTACCTAATGTTCTTCATAGAAATGGGTAAATAAATACGTTTACCTATTTATTTTTTAATAAACCCTCTTTAAGGTTTCTTGAAATACTAGATTACTGTGTCAGTGATTTGCTTACATGGAGATTATGAATGTTTTCTTCTAAACACAATCATATTAAATTTTAATGACATGGATCGTAATATCTACCTGGCATCTGGAAGCTTGTGGATAGCCCAAAGGTTTTATACAAATTTAAATGTATAAAACTCTCAGTGATATACTTTGCCAGTAGATATTGTACCTGGAGTAGTCAGCTCTGCAAATCCCTTCTCACAAAAGATTAAAAACATCCTCCTATTAAATCTAGATACTTCTTTTTGTTATTCAAAGACATGAATATATTTAGGAAAATGTATATGATTTTTAATGCCTGAAACCAGAAAGCTACCTTGATTCCCATTAAAACTTGGAATATTTAATGGTTTTGCTTCTTCTGTGGCACTTTTTTGATACTGTGAAGAAGAACAAAAAAGATTTCTGAGAACATATAAAACAAAAACCCGTGTTTGAAGTATTATAATAAAACAACCTTCCTCTTTTAATGCTAAGTCCCTTTTTAATGAAGATCCTCTGGCAGCTCTTGAATGTATAACTAGTTTATATCATGGGATGAAGCTGTCTGTTCTGATGATTGACATGAGCCCACATTACAATGTGATTCTGAAAATTAGTCCATAGAGGTCCTTTTCAGGTACTACTCAGACTGAGAGCTGCCCTCCAACTACAGTAGAGCCTTTTTAACCCCACTCATTGGTATTCTAATCTGGAAGTGCTGTCCTGCTTTTTAAATAACTCAGGCATTCAGGCTAGTACCCCCCTTGACACATTACTTAGCCAAAGGATTCAAATGAGATTCAAGAAACATGCAGTACAGCACAAAGGGATTGGAATATGCACAATTAATAATCACCCAGTTAATTCATTTTTAATGCAAGGAGGTTTTCTGAAATTTCACATTCAAATTTGTAATACAAAGTAGTTGCTGTCTATTCCCATTATGCTGCCCAAATACTATAATGATAGAGATTTCCTTATTTTTCTCTGTTTCTGTGAGTATACGTGAGCGTGGTGGTGCATGTAGGTGCTAAAACCATAAACCCGAAGAACTCTAGGGTTGTGATACAAACTGGTAAAAGCTGGGGGTTCAAAGGTAAGGACGAACAAACTTAACCATAAGCAATAAAGAACCTAAGAACCGAGACATCAGTCTATTGCTAATTTGTGTCTAATCCAGAATTGGGTTTGATCAGGATTTGTGTCTTCTGCTCGGATTTTGTGGGGAGGGGGGGGTTTGAGGGGGTTCTTGCAGATATTTTTGCCTGGAGGATTTGTGACTTCTCTTCTGAGAGATTATATGATTTCATCTCTGACTGAAATGGAGAAAATAGGGGTTTAAGCACTGCCAGACATTCAATTTAAAAACTAAAATTTGTATTTGTTAGCTACTTAAATTTTTACTGCACAGCTCCTAATGATTCTTCTGGACTGTATTGTCCAGGACAAACGAGCAGTGAATATAGAAACTTTATAGAAAATAATGGTAATGCTGAATGAAAGCCACTGCTCAAACCCTTCTGCAAAGCTACCCATAGATTACCAGCCATTGTTACAGGGATCTGCCAGATAAATACAGCGAGTGCACTTTATTGTCAGTAGGAAGCTGACCTTTACCAACAGTTACGATGTTGAAGCATGATTCCCTACTCCTGCCTTTTGTGTGGACCCTACTGCCCTCTGCTCAAGTGATTCAAGCCTTCTGTTGGTAAATTTTACCCCATGAAGAGTGCCTGAAAAAAATATGCTTAGCTCCTACTTAAGACCTGTTTTAAAGGCTTAAGTGGTGCATAAGCTTTATGTCCTCGCTATACAGAGGGATCAACTTCATTCTCTGGTTTTTACCAGTGTGAAGAGCTGTGTGTCTATGCTGCTTTTGCTTGTACCTATTTTTACAGAGAAATCTTCCTAATCACCCACAGGATGCAAAGTATTTTCAAAAACATCTAGAATGTTCAAGAAGGTTAATATTAAGGCTAGAATAGCATACTGGAACCAAATGTCACGGAAGCAAGGCCACGGATTCTTAAATAATTTGAATGCAAAATATAAACTAGATTTTCTAACTATTTGAAATCTGTTACGGTCTGTTTGAACACACAGAGAGTTGTCATTTTTTTATTCAGTCGATCTCAAACATGCATGAAGATTCCATGTAGTGGTTAGCAGGAGAAATGGAATTAGATAAAGAACATGTGAAAAGGAATTGGACATTGTCTGTGTCTAACTATATGCTGGACAGCTATTACCCCAGGCAGTAATAATCCCATCCAGAGTCATTTTGGGGATGTGTAAAAGGAGTAGGCATAGTTTTTGGATTGGATAGGATATGTGGCTCTCTATATATGTATTTCTATACATGTGTCTATTTTCTCAAGCTGAAAGCCAGGCAATGCTTGCTCTGCCCTGTGGTCCAGAAAGGGACAAGTCAGTCCCAGCTGAATGGGATGGCCTAGATGCTGTATCAATGTCACGGTGCACAGCACACACTTACATTGCCTCCGTCTGCAGGTTTCTTCTAGCAGCCTTTTTGTAGAGGAGATGGAAACAGTACTGGTGGAAATACAAACCTGTATTTACAAGATGTTTCTAACTGCAGCTCAATTAATCACTTATTCTGTTATTTGTCTGTAATATAGTTGCTCCAGATTAAACCAGCAGAGCTGCCTCGATTTACATTTTTAAGTGTAATTTGTCTGAATCACTTTACCTTCTGCAATGTGGCCAGGAATAATACCTATTTGCTGCAGGCAACAAAAATTACCTATTAGGTCCTGTGAATCATTAGTGCTTGCATTGTTTTCTAAAATGACACCAATAATATTAGTAATGGAATAGAGGTGAGCGGATTTGGACAAGGACATACATCTTAATATAGAAAATAAACATGTTTGTGGAAGTGTTACTGTCATGGCTAGCCACACAATCTAAGGATCACATGAGAATGGGATACTTTGGGGCTAAAGACTAAAGCATAAAAGCTGCCTTAAAGTACTTACTGTTCACATGGCTCACTAGCATTTTGTTGTTAATATGGTTTTGGAAGGAACATCACTCATTTAATCAGGAAGGCATTTGGTATAAATAGAAGAGCGGGAGAGCAGGTGATCTGAAGAGATTACGAGGTAAAAATTAGGATGTCCTTTTGGAACAAAAGAATTGGAAATAAGCAGTCAAGCTCATTATGGAATAGAGAAATCCAGAACATTAAAAAACTAAAAAACCCCAAATTTTACAAATACTTTCTTACTATCAAACATGATTGAAGGGTTTCTTGTTAGTAGAGAGCTTCCCTATTACCCTCAGAAACGAGAACTGCTTTGGAAACACCCTTGGGTGTTCTGCTGATGGCTCGCTGCATTGTTCTGGCATAGTAGTCATATTTTAAATTTGGTGTACATTCAGAAAGCTATTCTGGCTTGCAAAAGCCCTGTAAAAGCTTGTGTGTGTGAGATAGCTGTAAGTACTGGATGATACTTCATTAAATGTTGGATTTACGTTTTTAATATTTACTGGATATTTACTGTGACACTGAAGCAATAGTTGCACTTGGGTTTTATGATAAAATCAACCTTGTGGTCTGCAAATCCTGCCATGATGGCAAAGGGTTTCTTTGTTCAACCCTTGTTTTATCATGTCTCTTTCCAGTTAGGATCACATCCTTGTGTTCTTGGTGCAAAGAACTGCGTTGCTGTCGGCGCAAATTGTTCTGCTGCCTTTTCAGAGTGTAATAGCAATAATGCACAGGCAAACTATCTTTTACAAATAACATTACACATACAAACTATCCTTAACGAGTAGCATTGCACATGCAAACTATCCTTTACAAGTAACATTAATCTTGGACAGTGATACCCTGAAGGGAAAAACGTGTGCCTGTGCAGCACCGTGAACCTCACCTTTTTGTCTCATAGGCTACAACAATCCTGAGCATGGTGTAAAAGAAAAAGACCTGTGTGGAAGTGAGAAGAGTGAACCGACCAGCAAGACCAGGAGGATCTGTAGAGGTAAACCTTGTAATGGTGTCTCAGAATCATTCTCCCATCTGATGCCACTGCCTGTCGCAGTTGAGTCTTGTCTTCATGGTGACACTGGTGACAAAGTCCATGATTTCAGTTGTGCTACGGTAGGCATTAAACTGCTGTGCTGTTTAGTGTCACTTCTGGATGACTGAAGAGCATTGTAACTTCGTCTTACCAGAAGAGGAATGAGTGGTTCCTGACTTTTACCCCTAAAACACCCTTTAGCTGGTCTTACCTGGGATTTTTTTTTACTCTATTGATGGAAGCTTGGGTATGTATAATTACAGGGAGGGCACGGGGTTTTAAAGGAAGTAGTGATTTTTTTTTTCCCCTTTTTGTTCCTCTCATTGAGCAACCTGAGAAAATCCATAAACCTTGACATAGCAGGATAACACACAGGCAGACTTGTCTGATTATGTTGTAAACTGTCTTTGTGGATTTAAGTTATAATTGTATTATAGATTTACACCAGCTTTTCTGGTGTAAAAAATCAAGAAGGCAGATCAGGGAACACATAGCGGATAATAGAAGTGAAATAGTTTGTGTTTGCAGATGAAGAAGGTAGAAGTAAAGGTATTGTTTTGGTTGAAATAGACAGTGTAACACAATGATGGAGTGGAAAGGCCAAGGACATCGACTTCTTTTACAATGTTAATTCTTTCAGTTTTGAGTACTACTCTCTGTGTGAGGCGGTTATTTCCTCACTATGCAGCAGCTGAGGTAGGTGTGTATTTCAGACCTTGGCACAGCACTAGGTCCTCTTTTTCTTTTGAGCTGCTGAAGCTATTTCTAAAATATTGCCTTGCTGTGAGACCTATAAGTTTAGCCAAAAGTACCCGAGTGCCTTTTTTCCCCCCTTGCCCTTTACCAGGTTTTGGTTATTGAATCCATCGTCCTAGAGTGTCTCTTCAGAGTTGGCCTCCTGTAGTCCCTTTCCACTGGTTGCAACGGGCATACTTGCTATTGCTTATCTGGCAATGAAGTCTTGAGCACATTTTGCCTGACAAGTATATGTATGATCAAAAAAGTCCCCCTCCTCTGTGCTCATTTATGTTCACACTATAAATCTCCCTTCTGGCCTTAGAGCTGATCTCATCAGGAGTAAATCCAGACCATCACTTTCAGACAGTTATATTGAGAGTATAACCCCATGTGTGTGTATTAGCCACTTTCTTTTGTGAAGCAAGGTTTAAATGCTACATCAACAGACTTAAATGGACAGTTACTGAAATCAGCAAGATGGTCTTATGTGAGACATCCATAAATTTTCTGGAGAATATTTTTCAAGTGTGAGGCAGTTTCCCGAGCCCTAGGTTGCTGTAGCAGGAAATGTTTTTGTAGAAGATCTGCTATAACTACTATCTGGTCTTGATTGCTGCCGTGCTTTTAGATGATTTTTGTGTGCGTGTGTGCTTTGGTTTGCTTTTTAAATGGTGAAGAGACTACATTCCCAGGGTATGCTGAGTTGCTTTGTAGTAGGTATTAAAAAATGAAGAGATTCTATATTTCCCTATTAAATGATTGTGTGTTCTAGCAAACAAGTTTTGACTGGTCAATATCTTGGGGCCTCATTTCCGCATGTTGTTGCTATTAATCAGCACAGTTTAGCATCACAGCTTCTTGTTTCACTTAAGTAGACTTAGAGAAGTTTCAAAAGCATCTCTCTCATCTTTGGGAAGTTGCAAGGGGGGCTTTAATCCCTCAGTATTCACATCCCTCTTGCATTTCTGCGCCTTTCGTTAAGTAGAGACAGGAACTATAAGTCCCTCAGTGACTACAATGCTAAACCACACACGACACCCTCTTTGCACTTCTTATTAAAATTTTACAGGTCAAAAATCCAAAACCCACTTAATAAAAATTGTTCTTCATTGTAAGTGACAAGAGAGAACAGGTCAATCTATGGAATAATGGTGAAGTAATTAGAACCTTTGTAGTTGATAAAGTGTGACTGTTAATCAATGTTTGGCTAATTAATCAATATTTTAATCATTAGACCTTTTAAATTTGTTTTAATGAGCATTTCCTCTAATTCCCTTGATCCTGTTGCTTCCAACACTTCTATTATCTCTATTAAATAGGAAAGTGTTCATATACCCAGGATAAGCTGTGATTCTGTAGTTTAGTGCTAAGATACCGGATCATTTCTGAATGAGAGTAAATTCAGATTCTTAAATAAATTTATTCTTATCTCTTATAAATATTATGTGAGGTGTTTGAGAGACTGGGCCTTCCCAGTTTGATGGGGAATAATAAATACATTAATTAATTAATTAATGTTGATATTTTACTACTCTCTTTTTAAGAAAAAATGCAAATAATACCTGTGCTACTCAATGAATTTTATTCATGACCCCCTCTCTTCCTTCTAAAAACCCAGGACTTAAGGTACACAGCAGTTATTGCAATGGGGTAGTTATAATTTTAACATTGCATCTTCCAGGAAATTTTATTCCCCTCCATACAGACCATTCAGAGAAGGGTTCTTTTTGCTGATATTGTCCTTTCGGAAATCAAAATATTGATGCCATTTACCATAGCAAATACAGTGAAACTACTTCTGGTGCTGATGGTTATCAGGAGCTTACTTGCCTGGTCCTGCAAGCACGTTGTTTGTCAGTGAGAGTGAAATTCTACTGTACACTGCATAGTTTGGCTTGTTAGAACAACTTAGATTTCTTAATGAACTTCTGAACTCTTGCTTTTACTCCTCTTTCTGCTGTTTGTTGATCTTGCCCTCATGCTTGTCTAGATGACAGTGAGGGACTGGGAAAGAGCTTGTTTCAGACACGTAGAAATCTGCAGTTAAAGAGCTCAGGCTGATCCTCTGCTTTAGCTTAATCGTGAAGTTCCTTAAATCTTTCCCTGCAGAAATTGAACATTTGCTCTACAAAGACTTAATTCTCCAACTAATTCTAAATGCTCTGGTGCTCTAGTGGTTCTGTCTTCTACGGATCCACAAAGACTTTTGACATCTCTCCCTAACATTATCTCATTAGACAATGTTTTTCTTTAACCAAAGATTTGTCAACTAACTCAATTTTCTTAATTAACAATGTTAGTATTATTTATTTGAGCGTGCATTACTAGTAAGGGGTAATTAACAAGCGTCAAAGTAATTTATAATATCCTCTGCGACTGAGGGCTTGGATTGTCACTTCTGTTATTGGGTTTTGCAACTGAATTCTGGAAACGAATATTTACATTTCAGAGCCACTTGCACAGGTTTTCACTTTGCAGCTATGTTCAAAGTGTGATCGTATGCTTCTGGAATAACCAAGTAGAGTCTTAATAGGTAGATAAAATAAAAGTGGTTTCTTGTAACAACAATGTGATTTATACGGAAACATCTGAAATGCTATTTGCATACTATAACCGAAACACCTGAATACCCTGTTACCATCTTCCAAGACTGTACTGAGTGGAAAAACCTCTAGGATTTATGATCTTTATAGATTGATAAGCTAGACTGCTCTTGCCAGCAGCAAGAGCCAAGGACTTTGTATTTAGCAAACAGTTTTAGCTTAGCTGATGCTGATGCACAGCTCTAGTTGACTGTATCTTAGCAAACAGTTTTAGCTTAGCTGATGCTGATGCACAGCTCTAGTTGACTGTATCTTAGCAAACAGTTTTAGCTTAGCTGATGCTGATGCACAGCTCTAGTTGACTGTATCTTAGCAAACAGTTTTGGCTTATCTGCAAAGCTGTAGTTGAATGTATGTGGGGACAGGTCTTGCTTCTTGTAGGTTGATACAGTCACCATGCTGTTCATCAAACTACACCTGAATACATCTTTCAGGCAGCTTGGTCTGGTACAGGATATAACAAAAACATCTCAATGAGTAATTTCACCTGAAGTTGTATTGTATCACCTGAAGGTGCCTGCAAATGTTCTAGCACAGCAGATATTTAATATGTCTGCTTAATAAGGGAGACTTATTTGGAAGAGTTTTACATCAATTTCTTGCAGTTGCCATGTGAGTTTGGTGGGAAAAATAATGAAGTTGCTTTTCTTCTGATAGAATAGGGTTACTTGGTTAGTTTTAGGTTGGACTAGATGATCTTTAAGGTCTTTTCCAGCCTCATCAGTACTGTGATTACTGTGAATGTGAGAAGATAGTAACAGTGGGCAGGAAACCTATTGATCAAAGTCTACTTATACAATGATATGTAGAGAAGAAACTGGCTGTGTGATAGTTTACATGGCTATGTCATAGTTTTCTTTTTGTGAACTAAGTAGTATCATCACATCTGATAATATAACTTTTTCTTAGAAAGAATCTTGTTGACTAATTTTTGATGTCAATTAACCACCCCCAAACCATTAGCCCTAACCCCCCCTCCACTGACTCACCTACTAAATCAGTAAAATCTGAATTATGAAGAAGAACAACGACTCAAAGGAAGAAAAACATTAAATTATTATAAAAACTAGAATAAAATTATCTTACAGAAAAACTTTTCAGATTAAAAATACTACTCTTTTATGTTCACAGAAGTTGTTAGGAAGCCATTAGTAAATTGTTATTTTTAAGAGACTACTTCATACAGGAATTTTTTAATTCATTATATTTTACAAGATCAGCAGTAATGAACCAAAGCCAGTATCATTTATTTTTATTACTCCTGTAAGTTGGATCTTGATGATTTACACAGACAGATTCAAGCGATGACTGTAATTACTCTGTTATTGTCAACTATATATTCTCCTCAGATCGGACATTTTAACCACGTGTAGACTCCATAAATATGGGTGCTTCTCATTTTAAGGACCTACTTAAAAATATCACCAGTTCACACTGCAGAGGTTTCATGCTGGTCCACATGAGATACCATACACCTGTCTGTGTTTGTCTGAATTACTGGCTAGTGGTTTTATTGACTGTCTCCGTTGACTTCGTAGTCTTCTATTCTTCTGTTTCTTACCCATGATCATCTATATGCTAAAGAAATAAAGAAAACTAAGATTTTGGGGTATACTCCAATTAACAACCATGAAATGTAATGGAGTCACAAGCTATTTTTATAAATAAGACTTTAAATAGGAATTTTCTAATAGCTTACATTCTGACTATTTTTTAATTTACTGCTCGTTGCAGACTTCATTGTCTCTGCTTCTACAAAGATCCTTGATCTACCAGGTCTCAAACAGAGCATAATAATAATAATAATAATAATAATAATAATAATAATGTATAGAGCTCAAATTAAAAAAATATTGTGCAAAGACTGTCCTGAAAAGAATGTTCCTTTACTGCTAAAACCCTCAAGGCTGAAAACTCAGCTCAAGCATGGCATGGGACATTGGGCTGCCCCATGGCATTGGGCTGCTCTAAGGCATAAAAAATTCCAAGGTGAATAATGGATGGAAAAACCAAAGAGAACAACCCCCAAAACCAACCATGCTACTTAAAGACATGTTTTGCCATCTTCCCTGATTCTGCTGATGACTTTCACTGTGTCCCAGACTGTGCTCTTAACATGGGTGATACCTTCTGATGCAATTACTTTTTAGTAGTCCCTAGCATCCCTTTCCAACTACGCTCTTGAAGAGAAAGCTGAGACTCTTTGCCATGCAGTTGTACATTGGTTATACGTGTGTTTCACTTGTTTTATAACAGCCTCCTTCTCCATGGAAATGGTGGAGAGTGAGGCTTTTTGCTGATTGCTTTGTGATGGTTTTGAGCCTGGTCACGGTAGAGTTTAAATGGCTGTTCAAATAGAGTTTAGAATCAAGTGCAGTAGACACAGGATAACAAGCAAGACCACAACCCTGGACTTGGGAAGGGCTAAATTTGATCTCTTCAAGAAACTGATTGAAGAAATACTGTGGGCTAGGGCTCTAGGCAGGGGACTCAAGAGAGGTTATTGGTTTTCAAGCATCATTTCCACCAAGCTCAGGATTGATGCACCCCTAGAAGCAAGGAATCAGGCAAGGAAAGCAGGAGACCTGCATGGCTGAGCAGAAAGCTTCTGAATAAACTTAAGTGGAAGAATGTAGTTTATAATGCATGGAAGAAGGGACTGACCTCTTGGGAAGGAATACTCAGATGTTGTCAGAGGATGCAGGGGAAAGACAAGGAAAGCTAAGGCTTCCTTAGAATTAAACCTGGCAAGAGCTGTCAAGGATAACAAAAAGGGATTCTTCAAATATATTGAGTACTCAGTAGTCAACCTGGATTCACCAGGGGGATATCCTGCTTGACCAACCCAATAACCTTGTATGAAGATGTAATGCACTGGATAGACGAGTGCAAGACAGTAGATGTGATCTACGTAGACTTCAACAAAGCTTTTGACATCCTGTAGTAGTGATTTATAATCAGGTGGAATTCAAATCAGGGACCTTCTGCTTGTAAAACTGATGCTGCTTCCATGGACACGTGACAGCCAGATATCCCTTCCCTCCTCTCTCAGGAGGAGCCTCTATTTTCTATTTGTCCCTTCCTATATCTACCTTTTAGAAGATTATTTTTTGCCTGTGCCATGGTGCTACAGTAGTGTACACTGTGTTGAAAAGGAGGAAAAAGTGTGGGGAGGTGGGGGAGAGAAGTTGGGTGGTGAGCAAAAAGCTCCTGAATGCGGTTTTAATATCTTTTAAACCCCTTTCTTTGTACTTTTCTGTTAATAAGTTCTCTATCTTTATAGTAACATACCTGATATTGTGCTTTTGACCTGGAGAGGATGTGATCAGAGTGAAATAGTCAAAGCCAGGACACATCCTCCCAGCCAAACTCGAGGGGTGGACTGAATGAATGGGTAGTGAAGTGGATTTGGAACTGGTTGAAGGACAGAACTAAGAGTTGTGGTCAGTGGGGCAGAGTCAAGTTGGAGGGGGGCTTGCATCTGGTGATGTTCCTTAGGGGTCAGCACTGCGTCCAGTCCAATGAACCAGATGAGGGGACAGATGTATTCTCATTGAGTCTGCTGATGGCACAAAGCTCGGAGGAATGGCTGACTCACTAGAAGTCTGTGCTGCCATCCAACTAGACCTGGAGAGTTGGGTGAGAACAACCTCGTTTCAACAAGAGCAAGTGCAGAGTGCTACATCTGGTGGAGAGCAAACCCCATGTTGGGGACTGACCTGCTTGAGAGCTGGAGAAAAGAGCCTGGGAGTTCTGGTGGATGACAGGCTGACCATGAGCCAGCAATGTGCTCTTGTGTCAAAGACCACCAGTGGTCGGAGGTGGCCAGTAGGTTGAAGGAGGTTCTGCCCCATCTACACTGCCCTGGTAAAGCCCTATCTATAATATTATGACCAGTTCTGAGCTCTCCAGTTCAAGAGGGTCAGGGAGCTACTGAAGAGAGTCCAGTGCAAAGCTACCTGGATGATGAGGGGGCTGGAGCATCCTCCTTTTGAAGAGAGACTGAGAGAGCTGGGTCTGTTTAGCCTAGAGAGGAGGTGACTGAGGAATGATCTTGTCAATTCTTACAAATATCTAAAGGGCAAGTGTCAAGAGGAAGGGGCTGTAACCTTCTTGATGGTGCCCAGTAATAGGGTCTGGAGCAATGCTCACAAACTGGAATATAGGAAATTAAATTTAAACATAAGGAGAAACTTTTTTAAGCTGAGGGTATCAGAGCACTGGAACAGGCTGCCCAGACAGGTTGTGGAGACTCTGTCTCTGGGGATATTTAGAATCACCTGGATGTGTTCCTGTGCGATCTATTCTAGGAGATGCTGCTTTAGCAGGGGTGATCAGCAAACATGATCTCTAGAAGTCTCTTCCTACTATTCTAAGATTCTATGAAACTAAACCCCCTCTATTATGTGGTTGTACTGAACCTTAGATATGAACAACTTCATTTTTAAGTAAAATTTAAGCAGTTCTTACAGCTCATAAAGTATTTGGAGATTTTCTGTCACACTGAAAATAAGCTTTTCCTTCCTTCCCCGTAACTGCTCCAATTATGTGGTTTTGAAAGTTGTTTTTCTTCTATTACTACATCAGGAAATCCTTGGGAAAAGGCTACAAGACTTTGCTTTATAATAGCGTGCCCTATTAGAAAAGTTTTGACTCTTTATCTTACATTTAAGTTGATGCCAGCTTCCTTTCCTACTTACCCATCCTTTCTTCTTATCCATGTCCCACTTTCCATGCTTTCATTCTTCAGGATAGGAATAGCATTAAAAGGCTCCACCGAGCTGTATGAATGTCCTTAAAGTGGGTTTATTTTTATGTGGGGCTTTTTTTTTTAAGAAATCAAAAGAAAATGGATGTTATGATAAGGCAGTTGGATGTTCAATATGTCCACAATGTCCAGCAATGAAAAAAAAAATACTTCTAGTGACACACAGGTCCTTTTTTTGACTCCTTTCTGGTTGCCACATCAATACAGTAAAAAGACCTGCTCTTTTTTACTCTGCTGAGTACATCAGTGTTCTGCAGAGCATCAAGGCAGTAGACTGGGTAACTGTATCTGCTCACCTCCTCCATGGAAGTCTAACAAGTAACTGAAAAAGACATGTAGGACTACGTTTATTTTTGTCCCAGGATCCTTGTTCATAGCATTAGTGGTACCTGAAAGCTAAGGCCCAGTTTTGCAACGCGATGAGTGCAGTCAGCTGAGAGCGCAGTGTGCTGCTCGAGAGACACCGAGTATCTTGCAGGATGGGATCCTCAGAAAGATTTGAGTGTGCTTTTGTGAGCATTCGCCTTTACTCTACAGAGCCCTTAAGAGCAATTCTAAGCACGGAGAACGGAATTCTTACAAAGTTCAAATGGAGCTCTCTTCAGAATTATTATGCTCTCTACAAGAGAGTAAGCAAATAAACGTAGTAAGAAGTACAGTAATGGTAATACACTTACACACTTTTCCTTGCATTTTGCAGAGCTTTTTACCTCAGGATCTCAAAAGGGTTTATAGATGGCACTTATCTAACCCTCCTAACACCGTTGTAAAGGTAGCACTTAGTTATCATCCTCGTTTCAGAAGAGAACCTAGAGATGGAGACACAAGAGGTATTAGGTAGTTTTCTTGTTTCTCAGGTAGACTGTGGTAAACAAGAGTCAGATCTCCTCTAACACATTAATCCACAGATTTAGAAGTTATTTTAAATAAAGTATATTTGAAAGATCTTTTAAATGCCACATAATCTGAAGCTAACAGCGATCTTGTGATTTTATATTTCTATTTTCTTTGGCCCCCTGTTTTTCTATTTAGCGAACTATGCGAATGCATTTGTTGTCCATAATTCTTGGAGGTTTCCAATGCATTTTTTCCTTCTGAAGATCTGTTGATTTACAACAGGCACTCTTAAAGATTGCTCTTGTTCTAATTGGCCTTTAATTGTAGCATCATTTCATAAATTATTTATTAATTGTACCTTATGCTTTGTTCTGTCTGGAGAATGGTCGTCTATTCTGTGATCTTATCCGTCTGTATTTGGATGAACACAAAAAACCTGGTAGAAAAGTAGGTAGAAAAATAGTTTATTATAATTGTATGTATTTAAACAAAATGGTACGTGTAATTCTGCTGTAGAAAACACAACGAGCAAATACTTTTTGCATTCTTTTCTTTACTGTAAATCATGAAATTTGCATGCATTATTTATTTCAAGGCCCTTTCATCTTAGAGGAACTTGTCCATATCATATTTCACTGAAGCCTGCTGAAGAAATACAGATTCAGAACAGGTATGTCAATATCTTTCCTATAGTCTATTTTTTTTGGTAATACTCCGTGACAATTTTAGTCGCTACTATCCAAAAACACGAGGAGGAGTATTCTGCAATCTGCAAAGCTGGTCCCAAGAAAATATTCCAAGTCTTGTTTTATACTTTGGACAGCACTTTGGGAAGGATGGTGGATATTCTTTTGTTCTAATGTGTGACTTTGTATTGTAAATGTTCCTTGAGAGGAAGGGAGCAAGCATGTTTAGGTAAAGAAAGCTATGTGGTGCGGATGTGTTGGTGATTAAGACATCATGTCTAAATCATGTTGGTGATTAAGACTTCAAGTGTAAAAATGAACTTGTCTGAGAGGTTTTCTTACCAAATGAATTCCAGTATTGCAAGATATTTAGTGGGAATGTTTGAATTATTGACTGGAATTTTTAACGTCCTTTATTCATTGGAAGATTTGAGTCTCAAATGTGGGGATGCGTGCTATGTTGTAGAACATGCATCTTACTCAAAAGCATCTCCTGAAAGAGGTATTTTCCTCACTTAAATCTGTGATATGGAAGAGAAGTTAAAAGGAGAGAACAAAGAAATCAAGTTTCAAATGCAGCTCATACGAAGATCTTCAGATACAGAGGTTTAAAGATTGGTATATTAAGACAAAGATGGTGGAACTCATTTGAGGTTTTAAAAGCAGGTTTCTTTTGACACTGAACTGCAAAAAAACCCCCCACCTTAAAAGAAAGAAGAAAAAAGAAATGTGGGGAGTGTTTAGAAACACTTGTTATAGTTGTTTGTGAAGTATGCATACCCATAGAGAGGCAATAGCTTGAATTCAGAGGCTGTTTCGGTACACTAACTATTACTTACACTTAAGTTTAACACAAGGTAGGCTGATGTTAACAACAAAGAAGTAGCTTAGTTATATGGACCTAGCCTGGGCTAATTTTCACATGAACTAGCCCAGAATGTGCTGAAACACGTGATACAAACCCTAACCCATCACCCAACTTCTCAGGTAGATTTTATGCTATCGATAGAGGCAAACAAGGTGTAATCTAACTCAAGCCTTTCTCTAGCAACAGTGCAGACATACTTTGAACCATAGTAAGTTTTAAACTGTGCCAATAAAAGTCATATAGGATTTTAAACTTTGAAATCTGATGGATCCATTCACACGCGGTCATGCTGAGTGTAACGCTAGAAGACTCATTAATATAATTATTTATTTAAAAATAACAATTAGTAAAAAGTCTGCACAGATTAACCTCACTTTCTCTCTGACCTGATTTTAATGTTTTGGTTATTTTGTGGGTTTTATTTTCTTCTTGCATGACAGCTTGTGGTGAGGGAATAGCCACTGCCAAACGTGTCAAGGCTAATACTGATGCCTCAACAGGGAACTGTGGTCTTTTTTTCTCAGAGTTACTGCCAGGTGCTGATGTAGGACTAAATAAAATGTAAGCTCGCATTGAGTTATCTACCATTCGAAAATTCAAATCTCAGAATAGGGGAATTCACAGACATGAAGTTTGGCCTTACAGAAATGTTAAGTAAACTCTCAAGTAGCTATCAATAAAGTTAGTTAGTTGGAGAAGAAAGTATATGTGCAGGAAAAACAATTATGGTTCAAGAATTAGCTAGAAGATTTACATGCTAGAAAAATGGGTGAGAGATGGCTCAGGTTTCTCTATTAAATGGAATGGTTTTTTGTGGGTTAGAAAAATAAGCTGATGAAATAAAAGAAAAAATCAGATGAACTATATATAGTTCATAGATAGAATAGATGAACTGCATATGAACTATATGCAATAGATGAACTATAGAATTCATAAAGAAAACAAAACCTCTTTCTAAAGAAGCCAGATACAAGAATTATTCATGCACAGTCTGTTTAATGGCATCAGCGATGAAATTGGAAGGGAAGACTCAGTCCCCTCACTCTTGCTAGAAAGCTTGAGGAATGGAATTTGAAGTAACACCAAGAAAAGTTAGAAATCCATGCCTCGTTTGGACTACTGTATTTAGGTTTGGCCAGTTGGGTCTTGGTATCAATAATGGAAAAAGAATAGAGGTTCTAGGTTTGGCCAGTTGGGTCTTGGTATCGATAATGGAAAAAGAATAGAGGTTCTGGATTGGCCAGTTGGGTCTTGGTATCAATAATGGAAAAAGAATAGAGGTTCTACAGAAGTGCATAATTTAACATTTGCTTTCCCTACTCTTACAAATGTGAAAGGGAAAATTGTTAGTTGTTGACTGAACAGGAAAAGAAAGACTTGAAAAATGAATGTATGACAAAAAACATTCCTCTAGGTACGTCTCTTTCTTTAGATCATCCTTTCTTTTGTCTAGTGTTGTTAAGAACATCTTCTGTCTCAATAGGAAGAGAATATTTCATTAAAATGAATGCTTGTTACAAGATCCATCGTTTCTTTTTTATTTTAGCTAATATCTGCTCACATGTACAGCAGACCACCCAAGACTAGAGTAGAGAGGAAGATGGTGAAAGCAAAAACTTCAGGACTTCAAATGTAGCACTGATAGGCATTTGGAGGAATTCTCCCTTGAAGTTAGGTTGGTTCATTTCATCATGTATGGGAGGTGGCATAGTGGATCTGTGTTCTTTAGTAGGAAATTCTTCTACAGCTATGTGGACAGCTGGGTGTTGTTTTTATTATGGATGGTTACATAAAGGTTTCTATATTATGGAGTGGGTTTTTTCATATTCTTTCCCCCATACTTGCCTTTCTGCCAGTGCTCTGGATTTAAAGTGAAATAATGGACAGGACCCTTCATTTTCCTCCGTGTATTGGCTATAAAAGTGCTGCAGAATTGCTTCATTGTTGTGAAATCTATCACAGGCTCACAAAGAAAAATGAGAAAATATTACCTGCCAAGTGAGTCAAAATAAATAATTTTAAAGCTGAAACAGAAGTGGATGTGCATTTATGCCAGCGCTTGATGTCATCAGCATAAGTGCCTTACTACCGGATAACCGCGTCTTCACTGTGCAGCTACATCACTATTTTAGTCATAGGACAGAGAAGATTAACAGCTTGTGTGGTACGCTGTGTCAAACTGCCTTCGGTGTGGAAGCAGTGTGTAACCCTTTAGTTTATCCGTTGCTCGGGTGAGGGAGGGAGATTAAGCATAAATATCGTGTATTTGGACGCAACACATTCAGAATAGGGTGAGCAGAGTGGACAAAACTACTGAGTAAGGAGAAATGTGGAAAATGGGACAATTTACAAATGAAGAGGCATTTGTGAGTCTGTAGTAGTCCCAACCTTCCTGAGAGTCACACCGGTGAGTTGTGGAAAAACATCTATGCATGCAGTTCATCCTGGCCTTTCCAGCTTTCTGCAGACCAGTAGGAACGTTTTGACAGCACCCTTTCCCATCAAATAATACTTCAAGAGTGAAATTCTTCTAGGATAGTGTCATAACTCTCAAGTAGACCAAACCAAGGAGTCAAAGGACAGATCTCTAGGGCCATGAGACTTGTCCTGAGAAAAGGAATGCTGGCTCAGGTGCCGGATAGCTTTCACCCTTCTGCATCTGAATCACCTAGAAACACACTACAAATCAGCAACAATAGGATAATGCAAGAAGTTTACCCCAAATCCCCTTTTTCCAATAAGTCCTCTACATGATGTTGTGTATGTTGCTGGTGAGGATTATTGTGGGATTTATCTTAAAGTAGTGTTTGCTTTTGGAGAGTGTGGGTTATCTGAGGTCAGTTTACACGTGGAATTAGGGCAATTGACAAATTTGTCTCTCTTATTTTTTTCCTCAATAATTTCCAGTAAGACCCATCTACCTGTTCCTTTACATCCTCAAAAACAAAGAAAAAGCAGGCAAAAAAGTCTTATATTTTTATATATGACCAGCCCCTACCATATAAGATCTGGGGGGGGAGACATTATTATTTGTATTACTATTTTAAAGCTATGTTGTGCTGTTTAGTCACTGTGAGAGTGAGAAACAGCCTTGATTACCTCTTGATTACAACTGTCCTAGTTGGGCATACACATTTACAAATGGTTACTGGGTCAGATTCTCAGCACGGAGTCAAAAGAGCTCTGCCAGTGTAGGCTAGGTAAGGATTTGGTCCAGGAAAATACATAGAGTATACAAGCTCACTTGGTTTTATTACAAAAAGTCTGTCTCTTGCTGGTATTAACTTTCAAAACCAAGCTGTGCTTAACACCTCTGAGTTTTCAAAGATCACACAGCAACCTGCACGCTATGAAAGCTTCAGGAACGAATAAATAAGCAGCTTATCTCTCAAGGTCTTTCCCCCTGATTTTATTATAAGTGACAATAGGACGAAAGTTGTAAAGCAGTAGAATATCTTTAACTCGGATACGTGCTGTGTATTTTTTTTCACATCGTCTGAATTTGCTGCTAGATGATTTTCTTTAGCAAATTGTAATATTAGCTTTTCTTAGATCTGTCACTGCTTTGAAATTAATTTCCACTTTTGTTCTACAAAAGGCATGCAGTATTTTTCACACCTCTACTTCAGGAGAAATGAACCTCTGTTGGCACGTGTGTATTTTAAAGAGGACGTGTCAGTGGATCTCTCTATCTTCATGCTGTAGTCTTTGCAGAGCTATCTGTATCTACTCAGAGAAAATTTGAGGAAGCTCCACTTTTTAAACCTTAGAATGAATGAATGAATGAAAACCTAGTAATTTCTCTTGTCCCCTGAGAAACCCCTCTAAAAGCAAGGATTGTCCCACAGAGGTGAGTGTGTAAAGTTTCACAGGGAGCTAAGATTTCTCAACTGCTTTTCTGCTGCCATCCCTCATAAGCTATGAAAGTATAACAATCATGTTCTAGCTCTAATTCTCCCACTCTTGTAAAATCCATCTGTAAAACTGATGGGGATGACTGAGTAAAAACAACAGGCAGCCAGGTCTTTTCAGCAAGAGGAAATAATTATAGGTATGAATCAGATAAAGTAATAGAAGCCAAAAAGACTACCTTGCCGAAGGTTTTAATTCAGTCTCCACTACCTAGTATGAAGGTCTGCATCCAGCCCTTCAATAAATTGTTTTCTGTGAGCTGTGGAGGTGGTTATGCCTTTGCCCTGTTTGATTCCAGACACTCCCAGTGTAAAGTCAGCAAAGGCACATGCCTTCAGTGGACTGGCTTAGAGAAAGATTGGAGAATTAGTTGTTTGTCTGTTTAATTCCTTTGTGTTCTGTGCTCAGATGTGAGAGGGGGAATTGACATGTCATACTTAGGCTATTAGTGATGTGGTTTGACTACAATGAAGCGTGACCCACCAGGACTTCTTTCTTACTGACTTGTGTCATCTCTTACCCTTCTGTAATACAAGTGACTTTACCCAGTGGCATGGGCTGCTCCTGCTCCAGCAGCTTTGGATGGTTCTAGCAGGAGGTCTAGCAGAAGGCTCTACTGTCAGGCTGTTCCCTCCTTCATAGCTCAGCACATAATGAAATGGTGCATAGCTACACATGGACTGCATGCCTCACATTTCCTCCTTCCATGTCAATACTCAGTATCTAGAGTGGCTGCTGGTGGCTCCTGCAAATGAATTCAAGAGAACTAGGAGACTTAAAATAAATAAAGACTCTTGCTGACCTCCCAGTGGATTTTGAACATCACCAGAGGAGGGAAAGGATCTGTAGGCAGGTAAGAGGGGGGTACAGTTACTCACGTGTGGTAGACCACTTATTGTCCTACCGCTGGACTGATGTCTGTTTACCAGATGGTGGATTCCCATAGTTACTACTCCAGGCTTGCAAGAACCTGATAATGGGGACTGTATCTATCAAGAAAAAGAGAAGGGCAGTTTCCATAGGTGGTTCCCTTCAGGGGGGGACAGAGGACCCAATCTGCTGTCCTAACCCATCCCACAGAGGGATCTGTTGCCTTCCTGACACAGCTGGCAGGTGAGCCTAACAGGGTACCTGGCTAGATCTGCTGTTCAAAACAGAGATGATCTAGTGGGAGATGTGGTGGTCAGAGATGATCTTGGGCTCAGTGAATTTTTTAAAGTGCTTTATGATACCACAGAGTGTTTGGTCTATGTGAAATTATAAGAACAAGTAACTAGATATCAAACTTTTACGTTGAAACCTTGGTATGACTCTGAGGTTTGATACCATCTTTGGAGGGGCCAGTATGCTTCAGTGTCTTCAGTACTGACTGGAATAACAGAGTCAAACTCAGCCCCATCAAATTTGCTGAAGCAAGGGTTAAGGTTGGTGTCTCATACAGCAAAGCTTCAGTTGGGTTAAACTGGGGGACTTGAAGAATGAGTTAGAGGAAACTTTAAAACCTTTAATACTTCTGCATTTGAGAAGTAATTGCGTGTATCAGTACAGACTGGAAACCAACTGAATGCATAACAGTCCTGGGAATATGATATAACAGAAATTACATACTAGAATATATTATACAGCAACTGCATGTGCTTATTGTAAATATGATATAATAGATATTACATGCTAGAACATATTATACAGCAACTGCTTGTGCTTATTGTAAATAACGTAAACTTGAGCCTTGACTGCATTAGCAGATGGAGAGTATTATTCCTCTCTACCTGGTACAGGATCCACCTGGTATGCTGTAGCCAGATTTGTGCTGTCCTGGTGCAAGAAGGATGTTGAGAAAGTATAAATTATCCAGCAGACTACCTTGGAAAGATGGAGATGTTGAGAAGGCTGAGCCTGCTTAGGCACTTACAAAAGCCTAAACTACAAGAGGAAGCAGCAGCATTGTACAGCAAGGGAAAGACAAGAGAGCACACCAAATTGTTCTCCTTAATGCTAGATGGTTAGAGAAGGGGCAATTGCTTGAAATGGTTTCACTAGGACAGTATCAAAGTGCTGGTGCTGGTTACCCAGAGAAGTTGGGGAACTTCCATTTATGAAGATTTTAGAGAGCTGGCCTGTTCTGACCTTGCCGGTATGTCTGCTTGAGACAGATTAGACTAGATGATTAGCTGGAGGTCTTTCTCTGTGACTGTGGTCATAATTTAACTCACAGTCATTTAGTCTGTCCAAGAGTACTTCCCATAAGCATCCTGTGAGTGTTGTCATGTGTGAAGCTGTGGGTTCTGCTAAAAAAGCCCTCACGTTGACTGGCAAACATAGTGCTTCTCTCATAACAATGCTAAGGGAGAAACTTTTTGTGAACTTAGAGCATTGCCTACACAAATCTGGTCTAGAGAGAAAACGTGCATACTAGTTAATTTGCCCTTGGCTCCTGTCCCTTGAATGACTTACCCCCATCAGTGACATCATACCTGCTTGTTTCTTTTGGGAAGACTGCTGCCTGCCTTCATCATTCCTAGTGAGGAAAAGTTCCTTCATGTCAACACTTCTCATTTCAATGTGTAGGTAAAACACGGGAAGTTTTCATGCCTTGTTTGGAATCTTAGGGAATTTCTCAGTGAACCTGATGAACAGTTATAATGGAGAGATTTCAGAAACAGATTAAAAAGTAGGGTTTTTTCTACTGCTACATCTCAAACTGGATTTCTTTATCATTTCCAGCTGTGGATCATTTGCTTTTCTGAGTTCTTTGAATACAAGTTTAAAACTGGGTGATGTTTTCTTTTTGCTGTGCTGACTGTGGACAAGCAGTCTGCTCTCATAAACATGCCGGTACAGTGAAGTACCGAAGTACAGTGAAGTGATGGAGTGCTATTGTGTCGGTCTTGTTGGATCTCGTAGCACAAGGGATGGAAAACTCATCCTCACGACTCTACAATGAGAAAACGTGCAACCACATGGGAGTTTTCTAGCTCTGACTGCTTGCAGTAGTTTTACCGTACCCTTAGCTTTTGTTGCAGGGATATTAAAACTATCTTGTACAAGCGTAGCGATACCTCACTTTCCTGGAAAGTAATAAATATAGTGTTAATCAGTGGTTAGTCACTGTGATACGGCAGAGCCACACTGTTATGACAAATGGCTTTATACAAGTTCAGCGCTATAATTATGGAAAAGGTTACATTGTTCTACAATTATCCTTTTAATCAATCTTGCAGGATAATCATCCTGCCAAAAAATCTGTTTCTCAATACCAATTTCATTATCTAGGTGATTCTCATCACTAATCATTAGAGTGTGATTCACTATATTCTTAACAACTCCTGTTTTAACTTTAAATGGGTGATCAGACTCAATATACAGGATATTACCTACACTATCGTCTTTATAATATGTTCTCCTTCCTAACTGTCAGGCCATCTCTCCACTAATAAATGTAAAAAAGCATTTCTTATTAACATTCTTTTCCATAGTAAATCATATTCAAATGAATATTATTAATGAAAGAGAAGGAGAGAGAACAGTTTTTTCCCTGATGCCACATCTTTCCAAACATTGCTTTGGGCAGACACAGGAACCTCCAGGCCATCCTGTAAGATTAAGCTATTTGGGGTGAGAAGCATGAAGACAGCAGTTACTCTTGACTTTTGAACTTGTACAGGTTGCTTAGACATTCCACCATAGAAACAAGAGAGATTTTGCATAGAAATAGGATTTGGCATAGAAAATTTCCCATGGCAAACTGCATTTTCATCAGTCAACACCTTAAGAGTCATCCTGTGTCCTTGTTTGGATTTGATGCTTCCGGGGACTGTTCCTGCTTGTGTTCTTTCTACCAATCATTTGGTTTCTGGCTTAATTTTGGATGTCTGCAAAATGCCTCCAGTACTGATTTATGAGGTCTGTATAAAAGAAGCACAAGGAAGTTAGATTACTATTTTATATATTTTTAAGATCACTTTTTCCATTTTTAATGTAATATTGACCTCTCTGTCATTACAGCATGCTAAGGAAATATTCCTTATGCTGAGCTTTTCCATCTGTTTCCACTGTACCCTGCCTAGTGATGTAGAAAGGGATTGCAACTTTCCATTTAGTTCAGCCTAATTACTTGGGAAGGTAGGGATTTTACCAGTTTAAAAGGCAGCATATTTCAAGTAACCTAGAAATATTAGTAAAAAGTTTCAGTGGAATGCTTTCTGGTGTTGCTTTTCAAGAGCTTCCCTGTGAGAAGTCACTAGAAACAATGCTCTACTAGACAACTGAGAAGGTCTAATTTCCTGTTCAAGTCCCCAGTTCTGGTGGTTTCATGGTTTTCTTATCCAGAACCTGTTTAACTCTGGCTGTGACCATGTCCCTGTTGTAAGGGTAAGCTGATTTTGGAGCTGATAGCTTCTTGGTACTTCAGCCTGCTGTTTTTGTGTGTTGATTTACCTACTATACGTTTTCATTGAGCATTTAACCCTGGATTATCATAGGAGCCTGCTCTAAACACATGGCTATCATGCAGGAAATGCTTAGAACCATTTTTCCTAGCCTGGTCTTTAATATCAAGAAGAATTCATTGTACCAAACTTCTACCATTCTGGGAAATGTCTTCTGCTATCTGGAAAAAGAGGTTTAATTAATCTGTAGTTATTACTTTTCTTACTCACATGAAATAATTTGATAATATATCTGAACAAATATTTACCTGCTTGGGTCAGGGGGAGGGTTTTGTACTATTTTGGTCACCTGCAGCAAGGAAGTGTGAAAAATAATCTCAGAAGTGGAAGAAGTGTTATGGCTGTTGACTGGGAGAAGTTCTGCTAATGGTGTGAGAGTAAATAATGAATAGATGCTTTCATTTAAAGCTGGACTCTGCTCGGGTACTACTAATATAGACAAAGATTTGTGGAGAGAGGAAAAAACCTACTCTGCCACAATGACTTATACAAGCTTAAGCAGCAGACTTCCTAAACCAAGACTTATCACTTCAGGGTTATTTCCATGTGACCTGTGGAGGATGCCCATGAATAGAGGGAGAAGACATGCAGTCTTCTCTGCTGTAGGGCTAAGCCTCTCAGTGCAAGACTAGAAGGCAGTCCTGGGTGTTGTGAAGTAATCATTAAGTTACACGCTTGTCATTTCTTGTAGATTCACTCAGAACTAATGCACATCACTTTTTCCAATTATAATCATTCCACCATTTAACAAGCACAAAAGGCTTTAGATTCCAATTTGCCACTGATGCTTCACTCTCACTTGCTTATTTCTTGGCATTTAGGTCAGGCTAGGTTGTGCACAGCTCCTATAATGGGGTATATTCACCCTTCATACAGCAAATGTACAAATACAAAGACTAGAATAGCTGGTCACACAATGTGAGAGCAGATCATTTCCACCGGTATGGCACTTTCTCTATTCATGGTTTTACTTTCAGTTATTGCAAGTAAGTTGGGTTTTTTCCTTTGGTTTTCTTACTGCCAAAGCCAAACAGAAAGCACTTGGTGATACAGCAGCTACAGTCCTTGCCAAACTTCCTTGCTGGCTGACTCCAAGTTTCTCTTGTAAGCGTGTCATGTTCCATGATTGAGCTTTCCAAACCTTTCCATAGCTAAAAACAAACACCACCACCACCCCAAACAGAACTCATAACCGAAAAATCCTACAACAACAGAACCCCAAATAACAGCTGCTGGAATCCTTAGTCTTTAATCTTAGTTAGCCCCCCTCTCATTAACGACAAGTAACTGGAATGTGGAATCAACCAGGCGAAGTGTCAATAAACAAGCTGTGGTTACTCGGGAGCAAAGAATTAGAAGAATCTAGCAGAGCATAGAAAACACTTCTCTTTCTGCTGAAAAGAGCCTTCCACTGGAGGGCTATACAAATGGTGAGCTCAGACCTGCTTATTTCTATGAAAGGATTTGCTAGGAAAACCCTGTTCTGCTCTTCCCCCAGCGCAGACCTGCCCTTGCCTTCCCTGTGTGCAGGCACAAGCGTTGTGTAGTGAAAGCATCTGTTGATGGAATGGCCACCCTTGGCCCAGCAGTGAACCAGGACGGGTAGCTGCTGCTTTTGAGGCATGACACTGTCTGCACATTCACAAATTACAGGGAGAGAGGAGCAGTGCAAACTCCTTCGAGTCTCTTGAAGATGCATTGCTGCTGACAGACTGCCCTGTTCAGTGCCAGGTAGAAACCTGTAGCCTCAATTTTGTTCTGTTTTAAAAAGTTCAGTTTCATTTCATTCAATTTCACAGATCATGGTGAGTAACAGAGAGACAAAATGAAGCTGGGGGATACTCGCAGGAGCGAACTACAGTTACTGTCTCCACTCCAGTATGTGATATTTTAAGAGTCTTTTGAAGAGTTGGAGTCAGTTGGCTCAGCCCATGTTGTCAGTGTTGACATCAACATGGGATGTATGATTGGGATCCCCTTCTGATGGATCCCACTGCATATAAATCTCTTAAGTCTGCTGCTAACTTCTTAGTATGCTAACTTCTTAGAAATTTGGAGTTTTCATTATGCTTAGATGGTGTAAGAGCACTTCTAGATCACCTAGAAGATGTGTGTTCGTCCTGTAATAGTGACAACTGTTTTCAGGAAGGATGCTGGCTACAGCTTGTGAGAAGCTTTACAGAAGAAAGTAAATATAAGACACTTGTCTCTCATTTTTACTTTTCAATAAAGCCCAATATTATCCCTTTAAAGATTAAAAGACAAAACAAACAAAACCCAACCCTCACACTTTTCATATAGTTCCAGTTCAGTGAGACTACCCTGATTATTCCCAATATTATCAAGTTGCTGTGATTGCAGCTGTGAATCAAGGAGTTAAAGAAAGGAGCGTGCCTCCATGAAAACTGTGTTACTCAGATGCCCAGGACATCCTCCTCTGACGCTCCCACTGTGAAGTGTCTGTTCTCACAGTGTCTTAATGAAATCTCTTAAAGGAAGTGTTTTCTCTAGTGAGGAAGGTATTTAATGACTAAACATACTTTAAAATATCTGTCTTTTTTAGCTTCATTAGCATTTTTTATCTTGATTTATGTGCTGTTTCAAGATATCCTTTCACATCCGCTTTCTCTTAGATAGGGATGAGCTATACAGCGAGCAAACTTTTCTCTCAAACTTCATTTTAAGACATAATTAAGTTGTTATCCACATAGTATTTGACTTCGCAAAGGCAAGAAAGGCCAGTCCGTCTGCGTAGATAATAAATGATCAAACTCTGTGAGGGAGTTTCACACCTTCCTCCCACAGCCTGAAAAATGCGAATCGTATTGATAGCACGCGATTGCTTCAACATGCAAAGCTGCACGTTTCCCTAAGCTTTGCCTGCTACCATGTACATGACCTCACAAGTGCAATATCAGGTTTTTTATTGTCTGAATTACAATAAATCCGGGTTGAATCCTCCTTGCCTCTCACACTTAAACAATTTAAAGAAATACTGCAAAACACTAGAGATTTAGGAGATTTTCCCCCCCACTCTCCTGCTAGAAGAGCATTGGCTCTTCTAGCAATAGAGAATAGAGTCACTGTATTGACTGGTACAGTTAAAAAATGTTGAGGTATCTAAATCTCAGTGAATTCATCCTGTTCGGTATTGCTTTTTCTTGACATGCTAACTAACCATTATGAGCCTGGTAATGATTCTTCCCACTTTCTCCAACAAAAATCATCTTCTAATGCTTGGGATTTGTAATGAAGCTTTTATCTCGCAGGACAGTTCCCACTGTATAGATGTTCTTTCATGCAGAAATGTGTCTGTGTGTACATTCTCTATATTCAGGGTATACAGTGATACACTATGATTGATATTTATTGAAGTTTTAGGTATGTAATCTGATCAGGAAATCATGGATAACCTCTTATTATTAAAAAAAAGATACACAGGGTATTTTATTTTGATAAAGGATCATTATTTTGGGGTTAGATGTTGTTGTTTAGGTTCAAACAACGCTATTATGCTGGATACAGGTTCCTGAAGGAAAAGAAGTTATGTACTTTCTTACCAACACCACTATTCCCAGAGGACTCTCTCCTGGGAGAGTTCCCATCATTTACTGGCTTGGTATGATGAGACTCTTTCAGCAAGTGTGTTAACAGTGAACAGGAGAGAATACTTTTATCTAAGATCACAGGCATATTTCGTCTCTAACATGTCTTAGCAGGCAGTAATGAACAAACTGATTCAGATAAAAATCTCTATCAGTAGTGCTTGCAGAAGCTGAAACAAGAACATGAATTTTAAGAAGTTGGACAAGTCTTTAAATAATGTTCCTACATCCCCAGCAGGGAGTCAATAATCAGGTTTCTAAAATACACTATTCCTTCATTTTAATTAGATTATCTTTTCCAAAACCACTTAGACATAAGCAATTGTTTTCTTGCAAAATGGTTGGGTTAGAATCCTCCAGGTACACAGAGTATTTTCCCATGCTAATTAACCCCATTGGATCTATTCAACCCCTTCATTTGCAGTTCCTGAAGACAGGATCTGGAAGTTTGGAGGTTTTTCTGGTTACTCTGATTTATTATTGTACAGTACCTTTGTCGTCGGAATAGTTTTTGCTTCTAGTTATTAATCTGAAGGAAAAAGTATCACAGTCTCACAGTACTGATGAGGCTGGAAAAGACCTTCAAGTTCATCCAGTCCAACCTAAATCCGACTAAACCAAGTAAACCTAACATCTGACACCTAGCTCATGCCACTCAGCACTTCATCCAGACTAACCTTGAA
>VZRI01011349.1:154748-192248 GCA_013397515.1 Upupa epops
AAACCTGATCACTCTGTCAGGGAAAAACCTGAAAAACCTGGCTCTAGTTGCCCTTCTCTGGACTCGTTCCAGCCTTCGACATCCTTCTTAAACTGAGGGGCCCAGAACTGAACACAATACTCCAGGTGCTGTCTAACCAGTGCCGAATACAGTGCCTTCTCCCTGCTGGCCACACAGTTCTTGATTCAGGCCAGGATGCCATTAGCCCAGTTGGCCACCAGGGCACATTGCTGACTCAAAGTAAAGCTAATGTAATACTGTACTGTTCTTCATTTAAATCCTGACCGTTCTCAGTGTGGTGTTGGTGATCTCTTTTATTACTTAATAAAACTTGACAAAACTTTGCCTAACTTTTAGATCACATTACAGGCTGCTTTACACGGTGGAATATTAACTCACCCTTCAAATTCTTCCTTTTCTGATTGTTCCTGGCAGTTAGCAGTCAATTTTTTCCAGTAGCATTGGGTAGTGTTGTTCAACTCCTTTTGTATTCTGGCTTCCTGGAAGGGGGAATTTCAGAAAATCCAGAAGCACTGGCTAGTGCATGGTTATTGTTTACTCTGGTTCTTCCTGTCATTGTTTTGAGTGAGGTGGGGGAAGAAAATAATCTTATCTTAGAGGGTGGAGGACACAAAAACTCGTGCAAGTATTCCTGAAGTTGCTGTTGTCATTGGAGGTGAGGGATGACCTTTCCTGATGTAAAGCTTTCAGGAAAAGTAAGAAAAGGCAGCACTTGGGGTAGATTCGTTTACTTCTGATGGTCTCTGGTAATGAGTCAATTGGATTCTCCAGTGAACCTCCAAAGTTCTTATAATTTATTGAGATGCCACTTTGTTGGATGAATGCCCATAGCCTATGGCATTGAAGTCACATAGATTTTCACTGAATTCACACTGATTTTCAAATTTCATGTGCTCTGATACCAGCAAAGTGGAAAGTTTAATGTACAAAAGGGATTTATGTGCTGATTCTTAAACAAAGCAAGCAACCATTCAGTTTTATCACAGTAGTTTCCCTAAAATATCTGCTGTCACATCATAGAAGGACATTACTGCTCTATTCCTGTGCTTTGTATTTAGGTCAGGTTGGGGGAGATCTTAAGGGGTCATCTAGCTCAACCTCTGCTGGAAACAGGAGCAACACTGGTTCTGTGACTGAACAACTGGGTCAGTTGTGCCATGAAAATCCCCAGGGGCAGAGATTCCACAAGCTTTCTGGGAAACCTGTTTCAATCCCTACTTATTATTGTAATGATTTTTCTTTTCATTATATCCAGCCTTCTGATGCAGTATTACCCTTGATTCTCATTTGCCTGGCTCTGGAACAAGGTAACCTCCTCAACTGCATGGGATGCAGCTGTGAGGTCCCCGTGAAGCTGCCTCCACTTTGGGCTGAGCAAGCTCCAGCCCCATAGCCTCTCCTCATAGCCCATTTATTCCTTCTCTTTACCTGAGTTTATGGCCTCTGCTGGCATCCCTCAAATTCACAAACATCTTTCATTACTGAAGAGCTAAAGCTGGATGGGCTTTTCACATGTGCCTTAATGAGTGCCTAGGAAAGGGGAGGAATGGCTGTGCTTGACCTACTAGTTGAGCTAATGATGGTAACAGCTCAGTGTGCCGTTTGCTTAGGAAAACAAAAGACATCATTTCAGTTCCTTGAAACTGCTAATGGTCCTATAACACTGGTGTTTCAGAGTCCTGATTTAGTGAGTTGGACATTTAAAACCATCTGTTGATGCAAGTGGAAAATTTTCCCATCGTTTCGGTGGTTTTAAATCTTATCCTTAATCTATTTTTGGTAATCATTCTTGTTTATATTAACTGAGCCCTTAGGCCAACAGATGCATCTCATTGCTAAAAATACACCTGTGTTTTTCCTAAGTGTGGAAGGTTACATCAGGATAGTCTCTGTATCGTGATTCAATACAGTCATTACATCTTTTGGTGAGCTATATGTTACTGTGATACCAGTTTAAAGGGGTCCCTTTCCTTCAGCAGCAAGTAATTATCTGTAAGTAACTCACATTTTCTCACTCTCTCTATGAGAAGGATCCAGCAGCAAATCTCTGGTCAGTGGCACATGATCTTGTGTTTCCTAACAAATTGTGCCTCTGTGCTGCGTTGTGCCTTTACAGCTTTAAACAAGATCCTGACATACGTGTCGTTGCGCTGCGTTGTGTCTTCATGGGAAATTCTTTTCACTTCATTTAAAGGCTCTTGTTTTCAGCACATGCTAAGCATGCATTATGACTCTCCGTTTTGAGCAAGGTACTAAAGGCTATTTCAATTAGACTACTATCTGTCAAATGCCTGCTCTGAGTTATATTGTGCGCATTACCCACCAGAAAGCACTGAGTTGATAAGAGTGCACTGGCAACCAGACCACACATGGACATAGAGCTTATTTGATTTGAAATGGGATTTTTGCCTTCCTGCAGTATTGTGTTCAGTTCTGGGCACCTCAGGTTAAGAAGGATGTCAAGGTGCTGGAACGAGTCCAGAGAAGGGCAGCTGGAAGGTAAGCCCTGTGAGGAGAGGCTGATAGAGCTGGGTCTGTTTAGCCTGCAGAAGAGGAGGCTCAGGGGTGACCTTATNCAGGTGGTCGAGTCACCGTCCCAGGTGGTGTTTAAGGCTAGTCTGGATGAAGTGCTGAGTGGCATGAGCTAGTTGTTAGATGTTAGGTTTACTTGGTTTAGTTGGATTTAGGTTGGACTGGATGATCTTGAAGGTCTTTTCCAACCTTATCATTCCTGTGATACTGTGGTGCTGTGAGTGTCACTGAATAGCACAGCTTTATGATGGTCCGCAAGGCTTGAGGTGAACACTGGAACAGGTTACCCAGGCAGGTAGTTGAGGTTCCTTCCCTGAAGATATTCAAGGTGAGGCTGGACAAGTCTCTGGACAACCTCTTGTTGAGAATATCCCTGCTTACTGCAGGATGGCTGGACTAGATGACGTTTGGACGTTCCTTCCAACTGAAGCCATTCTATGATTGTACGATTGAGCAGTTGTATAAATGGAGGTTCATGTATTAAAGAAATTGTTGTTTATGAAAAATGCTCTGCAAAATTTAGATTCTTTTCTTTTTTCCATTTGTTTCCTCGGAATTTGACCTTTCATTCCAGACTGTGGTTCCAGGTCTGATAACCATGCAGAGGTAAAGCGTATTTTTTAAAATTGTAAGACAATTTGCAAAAATTATTCATGGTGAGGACGTCTTCTCTGCTATTAATCAGGTGTAGGTTGCACACTTCTATAGCAGGGTGCCATTTTGACCCTTCTTTAAACATTTAAGAATAAGTTCAGTAGTTCATCCAATTGATGAGACATATTTCTTAAGTACAGCGCCTTCAAAAGTGCTCTAAATATGTAATATTATCTGAGAGACATGTCAGTCTGGGTGAAAATAGCTTGAGCGTTAAGTTCCTTGTAAACTGTGCCTTTGTCTTAGGGGTCTATTCATAAAACAGTGGTTTGCTGTATGTGTGATACTTAAAAATGCTTGAAAAATGGATGGAGAAACACGATTTCATTGCAGGGCGAATGGAACTGTAGATATTATGATTGTAAGGTTGGGGGAGAAGAACTTGCTGTGCAACTTGCATGCATATCGCCAGCATGTGCACGGCCCTAAGGGCAGCACACAGAACTTCACAGAAAACATATTAAATGGACATGGGGGAAGCATCCTTTGACCTGCATAAAAGAGCCTTTGTGTAGATCTCATGAGCACACGTTCGTACTTTCAAACAGCTAAAACTGTGCGGCTCCTTTGGCATCAAAGGTAGATTGGCAACACGATTCAGGAAATGACAAAATCATTAGAAGTGTGTTTGGTATTCACTGGAAAACATTCATCATCGTGAAAGGTTTGGGCATCAAGGAGGTTCTAATATGTGATCTCATGTGAATGCTGTCATCAGTTACCATTAGTTGATGTTCATCTGTCGCAAAGCTCTGGTACTAACTTGAAAGGAGGCAGAAGGAAGAAGGAAAACGCAGTGCCCTAAGAAATCCTTTGCTTCCTGGCCATGTGATGGATTCAGAGATAACTGCAAAGTGATTATCTCAAGAGCATTTGATTTTGCAACAGTTTAGCTGCATCATTCCAAGCGTTTATGAAGTCCTTCCTGTGAGTAACTGTATCCCATTCATCTTTTCACAATTACCTGAAGTTTGCTTTTGGGAAAGCATTCTATACAACCTGGGGTGTTGTGAAAAGTCCTATACAGTAAGATCTGAATCTGAAATAGTCTGGACTACTTTAGAGTGCTTAAAGTATCGTAAAGCTTTTGTTTTGCTAGGAAATCAGAGGCAGTAGGACATGAAGAAAATATTTTCACCCACATTTTCCGTGAGTCTGCATTTCAAGAAATCTGAATTACTACTGTGCTGTTGCATTAAAAGACATTCATTAAGCGTGTTAGAAATAACAGGAATTACAGCTTAGTTTTATTTAAAATTATTCCCTGATGGCCATTGTTTTGATGTAATGGCTGGTGCATCGTTTGGATGTAATGGCTGATTTTTTTTCATATCCTAAAAACCTTGAGGCATTCAAGTTGTTAATGAGATGGAATTAAATCTAGAGTGGAAAAGCTTGGTGAATGATATAAAATGATACTGTAAAATGATATAAAATAATACTAGAAACAACTGTTCATTCACGTATAGCACTTTACTAACTGTATATAATAGTACTGTACAGTGATATAAAAATAGTACTATAAACTAAACTGCTCATCATGTGTAGAACTTACTCTACTAACTGTATAAAATAATACTGTACAGTGATATAAAAATAATACTATAAACTAAACAACTGTTCATTCATGTATAGCACTTTACTAACTATATAAAATAATACTCTACAGTGATATAAAAATAGTACTAGAAACAACTGTTCCTTCATGTATAGCACTTTACTAACTGTATAAAATAATACTGCACAGGGATATAAAATTAATACTAGAAACAACTGTTCATTCACGTATAGCACTTTACTAACTGTATATAATAGTACTGTACAGGGATATAAAATTAATACTATAAACAACTGTTCACTTATAGCCCTTACTCTACTAACTGTCAAGAATTTTTCACTGTTGAGATTTTTGCCTGATTTCCACCTACCAGTTAGAAAATCCCTGTGTTTCCCTCCTGCCTCCTGTTATAATCTTAGGATAGTTGCACGTATAGGCCATGGACTCCTTGAGTTAAACTCTTTTCAAATGTGTAACAAGCTCATCATTGCACAGGATAACCTACTGTGTAAGTTTATGGGTTACATTTGTACACAAGGGATGAGTAAAGCAGGGGGATAGTATAAGGGAACAAGTAGACAGTACTTGCTGCTATGAGAAACAGTGGTCAAAGCGATGCGGCTCCTAGCATTAGGCATTATGCTAACAGAGAGCAGGTGGATTGGAAACTGAAGGGGGACTCATGGCTTTGAGAAAATCCCTAGGAATATCCCACCTCTACCCCTTTTCTTGTTTTTATTATGATGTAATATCTGTTACAGTGGAAGGTGAACCGAGTCCCGGTTAAAGAGAATAGTTGCAGTTTGACCCAATGTGTAGTGGTGTTTGCAGGGCAGGTGTTTGCAGGGCAGGTGTTTGCAGGGCAGGACTTGAGAGCAGCCTCGAGAAGCAGGCACCTCACCCTTTGTGCTGCGTGCCATCACCCATCCACTTCCCAGATGACCAGGCCTAATTATTCCTGCATTCTGATTTTGATCTATACATCTGTTGATGCTGTGAGAGTTATTTCTCCACCTTTTATTCTAATTAAAATATAAGAACAGGAATACAGGTTTTGTTGTTTTCAGTCATACACCAGCTTTTTGGATACCTAAGCAGGAAGCAGTGTTGACACCAGACGTTTTCTGTGCAACTGCTGCTGAGTTGTTCGGCGGTTTAGTAGAGCAAGGCACATTCACAAACAGGGCAGCAGACACGTGGTGGTGACAGCAAAACCGTGCCCTGCTCAAGCAACAAATGCACTTCCAGAACATGCACAATCTGGGAGACAGCCAGCTCTGTAATGGAAGCTATGACCAATATCTCCCTTGTTGCGATCTTGCCTTTTTCATTACAGTGTCATGTATTATATGGCAGTGGGCTATTCAGCACAGGAGATGAGACTTCAGTGAGCTATAATGCACACAAAAAACTGTGACAAATTGCAATGACAAGGTTGCATTTATACTATGAGGTACAGTCAGTTGTGATACGATGTAGTGGAATGAAATAATCCCTTCTTGGACAATGCTGGCTGTGGCAAGCTGCAGGCTGCCAAGAGTTAGTGCTACAAATACAGCTCACCAGTAGAAAATTATTACACGGACAATCAGAACTGCTCCCGTCTAACGAACGTGTATGTCATAATAAGCTGCTGATGCATCAGGAGCCTGTGCATTCAGCTTCCTTGCATTTTGCATTCCTGTGTTCCATTTTTGCTGCCAAAAAACCCTCATTGTCATGAAGCAGATCTGTTGTCCAGTTTATACTGTGTGAATATGCATTGCTACCATGCTATAGCCTGAGCACGTTATGTCCTAGAGCTTGCTCTAAAGAGGTAAGCACTTGTATTGCTTTGCCTCTGGATATTTGAAAAACTAAAAGAAGTTCACGTCAGAAATGAACGCCTCTATGTGAGTAATGGCTGGTAAAACACGGTAAGCACTTCTGAAGATCAAGTGCTTTTGTCTTACTACCAAGATTTTAAGCAATTTCCCTGTTGTTTTAGTATAATATTGAATAATCCTCCATTCAGTTAGACCTTACATTTTTCTTTCCCCATTTCTCATTCTCCCTCCTTTTTCTCTTCATGCAGAGAAGCTTTGTTGGATAAATTAAAACTAATGCACTTAATAATAATTAAAAAAATCTTCTAAAGGATTAAATTTGAAATGTCTGGTATAGTCATCGCTGTTTCTTAACACTCTGTATCTGGCTGAAAACAAACAAAGGAACTCTCTTAATGATTCGTGTTCAAAACTCATCTTAAAATCGATGGAGAAATATGCAAAAGGTACTTATATCTTACATCATATGAAAGTTTTTCTCTCCTTAACCAGCCTCTGTTGATGAAACAGTGAATGTTTTAGATAAAAAGTATAATCACCAGATTTATTAGGTGAGCTAAACCAGAAGGAAATGTTGTCGATAGAACATTTATCTAAATCTTCCCTCTGAAGATTAAAATACCACCATAAGATTTACAAGGAAAATCTGAGGCATCCTTAAATCTAGTGTGATCCCAGTCTTCTTCGTTGCCCTTTCTTCCCCCTTGATTCTTCTTTCACTGTGAGGAGCCTCTAGGTTTCTCTCTCCCCCCACCTTTATTTTTTCTTAAAGTGCTGTAATATTTTGAAACTGGTTTTAAAGAAGGCATTTCTTTGCTGCAATTTCAATTTTTAACAACAATTGCTAAACGGTTTGTAGCAGATCTCCACTGGTGTAGAAGTAAAATCTGGAAGTAATCAGCAACCACTGAACATAAGAAAGTCTTCAAAAAACATTTAAACACAGCTGGAGTCTGCTAGTAGTTGGGATAGGATTCAGGTACCTAATCCCTTGAGGTTAGTTGCCATCTCCCATCTTCCTTGTCTTATATGTGGAGCTAAAAAGCCCCAGGGAGTTGATGGTTGTAAAGAAACTACGGCATCTGACACCTGCTGGGAGCAATAAAGAACGAACTCTGCCTGCCATTGTCAGCTTGTGCCTTCCTCCTCCCTGCTGCACCGCTTTTATTTTGTGCTGGCTTTAGAAGGCAGAGACAAGGGCTACCTGTTTAGCCATGTAAACAAACCTGATAAGTAAGAGCAGTCGCTGCAGAAAAGCCAGCCTTTTTTTTGCATGCATGCTTGACCTGCAGTACAAGCCAGCATGCTTGAGAAGTCAACGCAATCGCGACTTTGCTGGGAAGAAATATTGCAGTGATTATGTTAGAGATTGCATGGCTCTGAGAGTGTCTTTGCATCCTGCTTAATTCACTTGGCAGCATTTCTGTATTCGATTGTTCCTGTTTTCCTTGTTCTATCTAGTTAGTCGGGATAACCTCTCTGGATTGGACCGTCTCATCTGCTCGTACAGCTCAAAAGGAACAAATTAAGGACAGCCGTCCTTTTGCTTTGTCACTATCCTGTTCTGGGCTATATTCAGAAACAACAAAAAAAATGCCTCTCTCTCTTAACATCACTGCTGAAAATGTTTTCTCGCTCCCCTCCTATACTTGCAAGCAGTGTTGTGTGTCTAGGTGAACTGAGAGTCTGGTCGTGTGGCTGGGAATTGACAGAATGAGTATTGAGCTCTGTTCCTTTGTGCGTATGGACTGGCCCGAGCTGTTGGAGGAGAGGAGCGGGGACTGATTTTCAGTGGTCTCCTCAAGTCCACCCTAACCATCTTACCTGTTTCTGTTCTAGAAGGGAGGCTTTGAAGAGGAAAAGTAGTGATGGGAAGGTACTTTGGGTAGCACACTTCAATACTGTAGTACAGACCTTTGTTAAAGAAATATTGCAGTCCATTAGGCGCAGTAACCGGGGCTTCTGTTCTTTTTCCTGGCTCCTTATGATGTCTGCAATAATTTTCCTTATATGTTTAAGACACACATAATTAAGCAGATCTGTAAATTTTCTTTTCCCAAAATCTAAACCGTTTAAACCCCACGTAGTCAAAGTAACTGCTGCGTTCCCAGTTAATATGCAAATCAGTGTTGAAATGTGACTTGAGTTCTGCTTCTCTTTTGTGATCATCTGCACCAAAGTAAGTTTTCATCACTAGAGGAAAAACTCTAGAGCTCTACTCACTTTGAGGAAGGCTGCTTCTAATAGATTCCTGCGTTGAATCACTCATACATCCACTTTGCAGCTGTATATTGCATTTCAGTATCGCGAGCCCATATACATTTCTAGAACAGTCTGAATTCCCATCAGTGCAATAGATGGGCATTGTAAGAAACAAGAGTGTGGAAAACTACAAGCAAAGAGTGTCATCAATGAAATTAACCTTACTCACACTCTTAGCACTTTGTAGGGTCATAACGTTTCCAATGGATTGATTATCTTATAGTAGAAAATCAATGTGGCTTTTGGAGTGGAGTGCTTAAGTTCCTGATTTTTCAGGAAACACTAAGTTTCCTGCAAAACTTTAGCCTAAGAATCTGGACTTGGGTTGCTCTGTGTCTGCGCTAATCAGATTAAAATAGAGATATAAATTATTTATTTGAACTTGATTTGAAAGCACTAACATGTGTGATGATCACATCCTTAGTTAGTTTTAAAATTAATTAAGATTTTCTGTGTATCGCAGCGCGGTTTCACTGTAGTACCTTGGAATTATGATGTGTATGAACAGAGGAAAGGATTAAACCTTCTCCACTGCTTGCCAATACAGATAGTATCATAGCCTATTATCTCAGAAATAATCTTAAATCCCTTAAACATTTAAAACGGGCCACAGATATTATCTTAAAATGGAATTAAATGGGTTTAAACGTTTGATTATGATTATGTTTTATTATTTACATTTCAGTAGCTGAGACCGTTTTCTGTTCCTTCCTACATTATATTTGCTTAAAGTAATTATACCAACTGAGAACAGTGGCAGATTGAAATTAAATGTTTGGATTAAATATTTTGTCAGCAAACATGCAGCAACTGCTTTACTACTGCTTCTCTTCTCTGCATACTGATTACAAGAAGATTAGCATTTATCTTGGCATGATTTTTAAATGCCTAAATAAATGCAATTTGATATTGCAGTTAAACATAATCTAGAAAGAATCTGGATCTAAATAATAAGATTAATATAAAAGAATCATAATAAAAGAATAATATAAGAAGAATAATAAAAAAGAAGGTGGGATGTGTGTCTGCTCAGTGTCTCACCCTGTCCTCAAAGTGGCTTTTAGTCTCGTATTTCCACTTAGTCTGGGTTGCGGTAAGGACCAAAATATGATGAACTGACAGTTTCCACATTGATCTAAATATACAAACTTCTCATGGGGCTTTTCAGAGAACTAGAATTCAGAACTCCTACTGCTTTCTAATCCTGAAACATGGGAAAACATTTTAGTTCTCTGCTAATAATGAAAAAGGTCTATCTAACAAAAATTCTCATTAACCTTAACAAGGCTTTCATGTGTAGATAAGCAAATACAGTATGACTTTTCAACAATGACAGGTTTAGTGCTGAAACCTAGGAATAAAATTTCAGATGGATGCATCGTCTCTTTAGTCCTTATTTCAGCTGTATTTTACTTTGCTGAGCCATAGTTCTCATCCGTGTAACACAGGCTTAGGCCATTTTCCAGCAGCCCTACCACCTCTGCAGCAATCACACATATGAGGGAGACACTCACACTTCTTGAACTAGAGCTCAAATCTCAAATAACTGCTTTCTCTCTCCTCTTGAGTCCATTGCTCCTCCTCTAGAAGGGTGTTTTTTTATCTGTGACCTCTTTGTTCCAGAGATCAATCCACTTCTTTGCATGGTTATGTCATTCTAGGTTTCTTCCCATATAGGGAAAAAGGTTAAGAGTTAACTCAGATGGTTTCTACAGATGGTTGTCCCCAAAATGCTCCTTAAAACAGATAATTCATTCTTTCTAGAAGACTTTTCTATAGCTGAGCTTCCCTTTAAAGATATTTGTAATGGCAAATAAAAATAGTAAATGAGTTCAATGTTTGTTTTTCTCTTCTTCCTTGCTATCTCTAGACATGAACAAGAGAATGTTGATACTGAATGTAGTACTATGTATGGATGTATATTGTCTTTTACTTCCTACTGTCAAATACCCTCCCTTCTGGTTGAATCCTTGGTAAGCTCTTGTTCGTGTGTATTTTTGCCTAAGGAACAGAAGGAGAAATAGTAAGTTTTGTCTCTTCCTGAGGATGAAGGGAGGTGAATATAACATTCTCTAGTCTTTCAAGAAAAGGCAATTTTTACAAGGTAACAGAGGATGATTTGTCTCTGAGGGACCACGTAGAAGTCCAGTGCATTCTGTGTTTACAAAAGGAGGATATTCTTCTTCCGAGTTCTTTAGACTATTTTACTGGTATTGAGTAGGAGGCTGCTAAAACACTTTGTGTGTGCATTTAAAAGTCTTTGGATATCAGCTATACTCTACAGCATGTTATTGTTATAATCACTAAGCAAGTTAGAAAGATGCCACGATATTGGAAAGGTTAATGGAAAAGCCTTAGTAAACAGAGGCATTGTTAAGGCTTCTCTAGGGCTGGTTTGAGTCGTGAAGTTTGGAAAGCTATTAGCACAGCTGCACCAGCCTATGCTGGTACAAACTGTCTTTAAATATTCTGCTGGCAACGGTTTGAGGAATACAGTAGCAGAATTGCACCTGACCACACGTGGTCATTTCTATTTTTGGCTTAATTGCCTGTTAAGGAGCACTAAGGAATTCCAAATAATTCTAGTGTGCTTCATCAGCCAGCTGTGAAATTCACTATTGCGACTACATAAAAATAAAGGCTTAAAAAGAATAAGTATGTGTGCAAGCAGCTTGTGCTTTCTCACCCAAGGATGTTAAAGGCACTTAACGTGTCATGGTTGTAACACAGCATTTGGAAAAGCAGATCCGTTTCATCCCGGGCACATGGCATGTGTTTTCCTCTTGAGTTCTAAAGAGCAAAATAGCACAATCCAATGCAAAAACTTTTCAGAGCTGTCAACTAGCACAAAACCGCTTCTGGGAAAACAAACTGCACTATTTACAAATTGTGATATCATCAAGAGCTATTTATATTGCAAAAATAATTTACACTCCAATTACGTAGTTGTAGATAGTCCAGCCAGGAACGGCCACTTGTCTCATCCGCGCTGACCCCCAAACTAGAAATGAGGCTAAAGCTGCCTTTTTAATGATGACATATATTTTCCTTAGTGAGGACCAATTTTTTTAATTATTTTTATTACAGTATTGAAAATGTCTCCGTTTTCAATAGCCAAGCACATTTCAAGAGAATAAAAAAAAGAAGAGTTATTAATATGTAAAGGGCTTTTTTGGCAATTAATCATGGGCTCATAGTAGATGCTAGATCATCACCTCTATTTATTGCCAGAAGACAATTTTGGTTTTAGAGTTTTAGAGGTGTTTTTTTTCTAATCAGATTTAATTTGTGGCAAGCCATCGGATATGTACTGCTTTATTTGGAATCGATCTGTACTCTATCACTCATTTGGAATTTTCTCCTTCTACCTTAATTCAATCATTCATAATTATGCAGGTTCATAAATTATACCAAGCTGTTAGAGTTAGTTGTTCCTGTCTATCAACTGCTAACTGCATCCAATAGGTAGAGATTTCTTCTTTGGGTAAGCCCTTTAATCAGAAAGTGTAGGAGAGGAAACATTGACTTTTGAGATACACTTAACACAGATACTTCTTTTACTGAATTCAAACAGCTCTTCATACCAAATGCAAATTCAAAAGTCTAAGTTAGTTTCTGAAATTAACATTTCCAGGGAGCAAGAGAGTACCAGGTGTTTCCCAGTGCTTAGTGTTACCTGTAGTGAAAGAGCATGCATTTGCCTGAAATATATTTGGCTTTTCTTTGTTATATGATTGAGATAACAATAAAAGATTAAACTAAGAAGTGTATTTATCAATTTATTTAAGTCCTATGATTGAGATAACTGTAAAAGCTTGGACTAAGAAGTGTATTTATCTAAGTCATACATTCAACAATGGCTTGAGTAATAGAGATTTATTGGATTCTCCAAACACCAGTTCTACTTTCTCTGTCTGGACCAATGGAGAAAAGCAATTAAATGTGCTGTGGGAGAGATTAAATACTTAAAAGGATATTCTTGTGGTAAGAGTGATGACATATCTGTGTTTGCAAAGCCTGAGAACTCAGGTAGATACAGCATCTAAAAACTTTAACATAAAAAACTCCCCCAACAAATTCTGGACATCTAAAAAAGAGCATTGCTACATTGGTGAACATGATTTTCCCCCACGTTGTTTAAAATGACTGTCAACATGCTCTACGCACAAGATTGGGAGCTGCCTGATGAAAGTTACTTCCACTTCAGCTCTGATAAAGGTTTTTCATTGAATATTAGCAATTTCCACGTGGAAATTGCTGTATGCTTTGCAAAAAGTCATAGGAGTAAGGAAAGTATTCAAATATTTCCTGTAACTAGTGAAATCATCAGTCACTGTTGGTGCATGTTTATTCCAGTATTAAGGCTCCACAGAAGCAGTAATGTGTGTTAGAAACTAAAGAGAAATCTATGTGTGTGTGTGCTAGAGAGGCAGGTCACTGAGAAGCATCACAGGTAGTGTGTAATGAGCACAGCTTGTACAGCAATATGCCGCCAGGAGGAATTCAGGAACAAGACAGAAGCTCAGTTGCTCAGTCTAACACTTGACGCCAGGTAAGAAACATCGCTCGTATGATACCTTCCAGGATGATTGACCTTTTCAGGTGATTTTAGCATAAACACTCCAGTATCAAAGCAGTATTGCAACCAAAGACCAAAAATAGCATCGATAATATTAACCTTAATTTTTAAAGTGCTTTTCATCCCAAATTATCATGAAGACTGAAGGGAAAATCTTCCAAGACATCTTGGCTATTGCCCATCGTTGATGAATTGTTTCTCTCTAGGTATTCCCAATACTGGCTTTTCACTGTGACCTCTTAGCAAATAAGGGACTGTGCTGCTTCTGTTGAAGAGGCAAAACAGAGCCTAGATAATGCAAAGATTGCCCTGAGTTCAACTAAACAACAGTGGCTCTTTGGTCAGTTGAACTTACTTAAAGATCCTCGGTTTTTCCTTTCAGATCTCTTGACTCTTGAAAGAAGTCTCCTGTCATGGATAATCATTCAGGGGCTCTCCAGTCCAGGGCTTTGATTATAGTACTGTGAGCGACTTGACCTCATATGATCTGCAAATGCCTGGATTATTCCTCCAGAAAGATACCAACATGACCTTATTTCTAAGTAGGATTTCTCTACCTGTTGCCCTACATTTGCAATGAATCCCACAATTAGGATGGTCAACTGTAATTTCACTGTTTCTTCAGACTACTGAAACGGGAACTCAATCTGGTGCTGACAAAGTTAATAGACTTGCTCTCTGGGCTCCCCTAGAGTGCTCTTTATTTTACTTGTAGCCAGCAACAACCCTTTTAGTCACAATCACATCTGCTAGAAGGGTGAGCAAGTTGTAAGATTTCATGGTTGAACCCCCTTTCGCTGCGTTCCGCAGAGATATAGCGATCCTGCAACTTTATCCTGGAGCTCTGTACCACCTGCATGAGCCATCAATCATCTCAGGCCACCGTCTCCTCTGTGATAGGTAGTACACCACACCATGAAAAGAAAAACATTTAAGAAAAAAAATGTGAAAAAACTGTTTTCCAGGTCTTTAATAATCTGAAGGAGCTAAAGATCATCTTGTTTCACCTGTTATCAGGCACCTGTAGTTTGGATTACTTTTTAGAATGATCCCACATGAAATCTGTGCTGTCCTAGTAACTTAGGCAGTAAAGGTTTTATCAAATTTCTCTAAACATTTAGTATAGTCTCTCAGAATATCTCTAAACCAGAAATCTCTGCTATGCCCTTTATTTCTACTAGTGCTATTACTACTAATTTACTAGGAATCTAGGGAGAAACCCTCCAGACAGTTGGACACTTGACAGCCATTCCTCTGACAGACACGTAAACCAACCCGGTGTTCCAGACTGCTAGGACGTTCTTGAGGTTGAATAGTCATGGGGATAGTGTCAAAACTGTGCTCGATAGGGAAGCAATTTGGTAAAGGGAATAGTTACAAGCAATAGGTAATATTTAGTAATAGGTAAGTTATGGGCAATAGGTAATAGGTAATTTGGTAATAGGTAATAATCATAATGGTTCTGTGTCATTTGTTGGTATTTTTTGATATTATTTCTCATTTAGGCACATTTTGACTGCTCTTTTAAAAATCTTAAGTAATTATATGGTCATTTTTGGCGTGTTAATCATCTATTCTTTCACTGTGAAAAGCAGGGTGCTCTGTCTGGGTTTTACAGACAGCAACAATGCACTCACTGTACAGCTGTAAATGCCTTTATTTTATACTCATATATTGTTATAATTAATACTGCATTTAAAAAATGAATAAGCTAGTGGAAAATGGTGGCTAATTTTTTCCAGCAGAAGCTAAGGAGAGAATAAAGATGGACAGGATGTAATTAAAGAGGCTGGAATTTGGCCAAGATGCTGGCATTGTTATTTTTGCTCTTGCAAAAGTGCCATGGGATCTTTAATGGCCCTGAGCGGCCTCAGTTGCACGTCTCTTTTGAAAGATGGATGCTGGTGATCCTCTACTGCCTGGTGAATACACTGCTAATGATTGCCAGGCTGAGAGCTGAGAATAACAGTAGGATGAAGAGATTCATTAAACACTGAAAGATCAAAATGAATGAATAGTGAAACTGAGGACCCCTGCCTTCTCTAGAAAGTGTCTTATTGCTGCCTTGAGGAAGTGATGGTCTGATCCACAACTCATTGAAATCAATGAAAAGAATCTAATTGATTTCAAAGGATTTTGGCTCAAGCCCCGAGTTCCATTTTAACATATTCTTTGTTCTGTCAAGGATTAACATAACCAGGAAGTCTTGTATCTGTCTTCCCAAAACATGAAATGAAATGTCTTTATCTGTTTAAACAGATTTTCCATGAGTTGCTGGTCGAAGTCAGGAGAGTTAAGTCCAGGATGGGTTCCTGGCCTGAAGGATAATCTCTCCCTTGGGTAGTGAAATGAATCAGCTCATACTCATGGCCCTACAGAATTTAGTTGTCACCTATTTATTTCTGTGGTTGTTTCTTTTCAGTCTGAGTTTACAGGTTCTGTATACCTGGGCTTTGGCTTCACCTCATTTTTCTGTAGTCATTCATGAAGTAGTAATGTATCACAGCAGATAAACCTCACACATCTGTCACGTTACGAGGAGTTTGGTTGTCATGCTGGTGCATGGGTGTATTTTTCAAATGGCTCTCCTACTTTCACCTTCTATTTGGAACAATTTTAAAGTACTTTTACCCCCGGGTAATCAGTGTTTTCTGATGAAACTGCTGAAGCCACCTGGTGGTTTACATTTTATAAACTGCTTTCAGGCAAAGAATTCCTTAAAAAATTATCCAAACGTGTATTTCTCGGTCTGAACTTTTACTTGTGTAAAATATTTGGAGAGTGATGGCTTGACATCTTACAAAGTAAAGATGCTCTTTGTTATTTTGAGACTACTTTGCACAAAATTTGGGTAGAGGCTCCCTGGTGTGAGAGCGTCAACATCTGTACATCTTTTGCTTTTCTCTGCACAGCTGACAGAGGAGAACTTTGTGTGCTGATACCTGAAATGCAAAAGATGGTCTGCATTTCAGTCCCACAAATGGCCTTGAACTGTGTCTGCATTGTGTGGTTGAAAATATAAGCACTGTCAGCTTTAAGGAGGCAAAGTTAGAAGCAATGCTAAAACCACACGCGTGTGTTGAAAAAGCATAGGGAGATATATCTAGCACTATCCTATCGCCTTTATTTCTGCCTCTAGAAGACATTAAAACTTACAATTTTAATAATGTACCCAATCTTGTTTTTTCATTGTCACTCCTTTGTTTAATGGGTTCTCTCTTTCATTAACGGGGAGTCCACCTAACAGTGTATGAAGTAGAGGGGGTCTCTTATGGAAAACATCTAGGGGTTTTGCTTTTGCTTCTGCTTATGTGCAGCTTTTCTCTTGCTTTGGTATTTTAGTGACTGTAGAGAAATGACCCTTCAAGTTAGTGTCGAGATGGTAATGCAATGACATCCAGGGGAAAAAAACATAACCCTTTTTTTCATCACATTGCAGTGTTGAATTTTTTTCCCTCTTCCTTGTAATTAGACTTCCCATCATCAGGGACAGTCTTACTTGTTAGCAACATCTTGTTCACCTCTGTAGAGGGACAGAAATGGATAAGCACAAACATTCCTCCCAGTATCAGCCTGGGAGGTGGTCAGGAACTGGCATTTGCACAATCCAGTGTTCTTCTTGTGCTAACCTTTCCATCCTTAGGGGACTGGCAATGGTTCTTTGTGTGTGGAAACTCTGTTTTTCTGTTACTTTTGTGATATTTCCCAGCTAGTCCTTAAATTTGAATACAAAGTCACTGTCAGAGCCCAAGATGAAATGAATTTTGTTACTGTGCAAATGGGCCAAAGCAAAAATAAAAGAAGGATTTAAATCTTAAAAATTGGAAGCAAAATCAAAAATCTGACTTGATTTGGGAAAAAACAAGAGACTTTAAATTCACCCCATGTGAAAGAACCCAAATGCAAAGGCATACAGAGGTTAAACCCATGTTCTTCCATAACTGAGCTGAGCTGACACCTCTACCTTGTCAAACAGAAGAGGCTTTCAGTAGTATCCCAGTAATGGTGAGGCTGGAAAAGACCTTCAAGATCATCCAGTCCAACCTAAAACCAACCAAGTAAACTTAAACATCTGACATCTAGATCATGCCACTCAGCACTTCATCCAGTTCTCACTCCTTGTGGAAACACAGAGTCCATTCAGTCTGTGCCCTTGTCCCTCAGTGCCAATGGGCTTTTTAGAGTCCATGTCCTTCTAAGTCAGTCTTTCATTTCCAGTGTGACCACAAGTGAGGGGTCCATCCATTTCAGCAAACAATGGAATTCAGATGAAACCTTCCTTCTGCTGATCCTTGAGGAACTGCTCAATCATTCATTTTCCTAGAGAACTGGGAACTGTTGCTCTGGTGAAAGGCATGGAAATGGTTTACTTCAAGGTAAAAAGGACCAATACGTTGTTACTTCAAACTGATTGTGGCCCAGATGCCACGATTTTAAGAAAGCATATCAGTCTAGCAGTTATAGTGCATACAACGCTCAGCTTCTCTTGGTCTTTTGTTTCCAAAGCCACAGTCATGTACTGTTTGATATAAAGGACAATCTCTGTGAACTAGCTGTGGTATGATGATTTGATGATATTGATAAAGACACTGACCAGCCTTAAACAAGCCAGAAATAGTTCACTCCATTTGCAGTTTTAACATACTAATCTCACCATGTGTGAAAAGAATCACATTCCCTTACATCTGTTACACCTGCAAGCTATGCATCAGCAGCATCGAGACCAGCGTTCCTGTTTGGTATCACACAGACTTGTCAAAAGCTGGTCAGTAAGTTCGGCCTTTATTAGAGCATGGTGCTGTCCCCATGCCTATTGGGCATTGCGAGTAAAGCAAGCTGTCAGTCTGATGTGTTTACAGATAGATGGGTCAGAAGTAGAAGCAATTATTTTAAATGTGACCTGACCAGTGCAGAGCTAGAGAGATTTTGCACGTTTATAAATGACCACCTTCATCAGACATGCAGTCAAGGATGTATTACCAAGCCAGTTGCCTGAAAGCCTTTTGTGGTAAATCAAAGAATTAGAGTCAATATTATTTAGACCTTTCCCTACCAGTGCACGGAGCTTTCACAATTTCTAGAAAGCTTACATCCCTTTTCTTATAGAAATCAAAAATTGAATAGACACTGTGAATTTCACTTGTTGTTCTGCTCATATGAGGGATTCCCAATATCAAGCAAGTAAGCAGAGCGTGTTGTAAAATATACTTCTCCAATGAAATGCCTTATCCTTATTGCCTTTCTCATAAGGATACCATCAGATCTCTCTACCTCATTTATCAGTGTTGTTTTTCCTAGTGAACCATCTCCCTCTGTAAACCATTATCTAAAACCAAGGTTACACTCCTGATTTGCACACAGGGATGCTATTTAATCTCAGATAGTCTCCGTGACCATATCGTCATCTCGTTTGAGAATAATGACAAAAGGAGCTTTGGTCCCCTGCTGCTCGCTATGTCCTTCTCCAAACTTGCTTTTCTCAGCCTTTAAAAGAGTGACACTCAAAACCCATACGTGAAACACAGCGTGATTACTGCTTGGCCCCGTCAGAAATACCTTCAGTAAGTGTGCAAAATTGTCCACGTTGCATTTACACTTTGCCTCTGGCCAGGGTATGACCTGTCCCTGTGCACAATTTGCACTACATTCAGAGCTCTTCAGTGTAAAGAGCATCTGTTCTGGCACTACTCTGCCCGAATCTCTACTAGGGCAGTAAGTGCCTTAAGATAGGATTCTAGTCTGTATCTAAGATAGGATTCTGGCTTCACTGGAGGTGAGAACATGGTTATTTAAATAAGTCTCTGCTTTTTCTTACAGTTATACTGGTATGGAGGCAATAGAGTGGGAAGAAGGGAGAGAACAGGTACTCTGGGTCTTTAAAATACGTATTTTTACCCTTACAGTTTACAGATTTGTTCTCTCTTTGTTTCCTAAGACACAATGAACCTTTTTTTTCTGAAGAGTCGGGCTATTCGGTCATCTCATCTTTGTCCACATTTACAAAATGTTTGAGGGGTAATCATGACAATTCCTACAAGCTTTAGGTGCAGCTTCTTTGATGCTAGAATGTGCTTTCACTGGCAATATATCAAAGCCTGAGCCTGCTCACCCTGTGCATCATAGGGCAACATGCACATTTATTGGTCCTTAGTGTTTGTCAGGTAGCTGGGCTTTCAGTATGGGACAGAATTATGTCTGTTTCCCACCTTTTCCCCCTCCTAGAGTCGTATTTTAAAATTATGAAACATATAATATCTCCCAGACACTGAGATCATGTTGGCTTAAGATAGGAAAGCAAAAGAAAACCTTAATCAATGCTATTATATAGGGACCAGTCACTCATGATCTTGTATCTCCTGCATCTCAGAAACAAGAAAGGTGTCTCTTGAGTACCTTTCATGCTCTTTACTCTTTATTTTCCTTTCCGTCCTCTGTAATCCTGACAGCAACAGAAAGAAGATGAGGATGAAAGAAAACATAAAGTGGAAAGAGAGAAGCAAATACTCTTTTACCACTTGATTCTAATCAAATCAGAGAGTCTCTAGCTCTTGGAGAGAGCTTGAGACCAGTCCTTTTTGTCAACAGTGCCTGTACATACAGGCTCATCCTGTGAACTCTCTACTTGTCCATATTCTTCTCCTGAAAAAGCTGTGTCTTCAGTAGAAGGAGTGCTCCTTTGTACCCTACCGCTTCATGGACTTGGGAAAATGTGTGGACCCTCTTCTAAGGTGGTTCTGGGTGGTGTGATGAGAGAAAAGGGAAATTTGAAAGGTCTGAAGAGTTAATGGACAACAGTAAAAAACCAGGATAGTTTCTAGAGTAGAGTGCATATTCTCCAAGATACGACCGAAAAGACAAGGAATACTTAGTCATGTGTTTCCCAAGGAAAATGGTGTCAGTTCTTTGAGTAATCAAAGTTTCTGAGACAATGTGGATGACAGTATCGTGTCTAGTACTACGTCAGGAAATTAGACTACGAATGAACTAGCAACCTAATAAGTTTCTATGTTTGAAATTGCTGTTGTTGTACTTAGACCCTGCCCTTTTAGTTTTTCAGATCCCTTAACCAGGACCAAATATATCCACTGTGTGCCCTAGCAGATTCATTTAGCTGAAGATCTTTAATCTTTTACTGCCAAGCTATGCTAAAAATCTGAAGTATATATCTAAAATAGTCAACGACTTATTTAGTATTTGAAATTTTGCATCACGATGAAAGTTATTTTCTGCAATCTATGCAAGCATAGTATCTTTAAAGCTTCTATATAGATCATGTTCTATGCCAGAGCGCTTTGGTATGGTCTAGATGTCAGATGTTTATGGTTACTTGGTTGGATTTAGGTTGGACTGGATGATCTTGAAGGTCTTTTCCAGCCTCATCAGTACTGGGATACTGTGGTATGTAGATGCACACTCCAGCTCCAATCTCCTGATCTTTCTAACTCCTCATACCCTGGGGACTGTATACTGAGTTATCAATACTGAACTGTGTCTTCAAGAAAGTGAGATTTTCAGATGCCTACAAAGCATACTATTTTTAGACAAAAACATTTGATGGTCGGTCTATTGTACATGAACCTGGTAGTTTTTTCTAGTCAAAGGACTCCCACTCTTTAACATTAAACAGAAAAAGTGAAAAGGTATTAGATGTTATGTGGTGACTAGCAAACACGGCCTGGAAAAACACGGCTCTTTGCTTCTGTTTTTAATCCAACAGGTTTTCATCTCTGGAATTGTTTTCTATCTTTTAGTAGGTGAACTAAATTCTGCTTATCTACATGGTTCTTATGAAGCTCGATGAATGTAATTATGATATATTATTTACCTGTGTCTTACAGTGATAACTCAGTAGCAGGAGAACTAGTTAAAATGAGTGGTTTTGTCTTTATTGCATTTTATCAGGATTTAATTGCTCCGTTTTCTCAGCTGTGATCCTGTCTCTGCTCCTCCTCGTGACTTTGTGACTGAAACATATTTTTTCTCTCGAGCCATTCACTCGCTTTTTTTCTGTTTCCCCTTAAGCCCTTACTTTTCTATTTAGCTTATGATTGACTCCCTTTGAAAAACATTTTGTGCTATTGTGTGCTAACTTACATTGTGTTTTACATAAAAGGTACATGATAAAATAAAGGAGAAGGTGGGAGATGATGCATTGCATTAGTGTGTGGGCTGAAAGATGGAACAAAGGGTTGTTTTCTAATTCAAGCTGAAAATAGAAAGCAAGATACTTGCTATACTCCCGTGCATGTCAACAAAACTCTGACTTTATATACAGAATGAGAAGTATGAAAATTCTCTTTAAGCTACTAAGCTAGGCTACGTTAAGCATCTAACCGTGTCATTCGCTGAGGAAAAATAATCCCAGACTTCTTTTTTTTGAACCCCCAGTTAAAATGTTGGACAATGTGAGCAAAAGAAAACAATTTGCATTGGGAAAAAGTCCTGTAAATATATCTGCTGAATTGCAATGTGCAGCTCCTGCAGGATATTGCTTAGAGAGGTTTTGTTTAAAACATTTATTGGAGGCATATATTACAGTATATCATTTACTGGCTGGGAGCCATGCAATATGTGTCTTAACAACAAAAAAAATTACCTTGTAATATGAGCCCCTCCAAGGCATAATTATATAATAAAGTTCTTATTGGGAAAACTGGAAGAAGGCCAAGCCTTGTCCAAATATAGTGAATGTCAGAGCCAAATTTATTATCCTTAGCTATTAACAGGAGAAGGCAGGTTTTGTTTACCAAGCCTAATTCTCTCCTAATTACAGCCACTATAAAATAATTACTATCCATGGGATAACAACACAAGACAGAGTGACTAACAGAAGAAACTGCAGGGGTTAGAAAACAGAGTGCAATTCTGTGTCATTTTGAACAGCTTGTGTACTGCCATGAACAAATTAACGGACTTCATTAAGGAATTATGTTTTAAGAGTGGCTTTGCAGTGAAGCAGTAAAGCAATTAATGCATCTTATTTGGTCCTACATCTGAGTCCTAGTGTGCTTTTAGACAGCGACTTAATTTCTTTTTTCTTCCTTTTTTTTCCTGATGTATCAGGTATAATAGGATGCAACCATATTACTGAACGCAATCAGTAATGAGCGTATGGAAAGGACTTCATTTTAGACAAATATCTAGTCCCCATTGACTCGGAATGTTTCACTGATTGCATTCGTACTACCCTGATCTTAATTGACTAAAAAAAAACAGAGAGAGAGGGGGGAAAAAAAATGATGCTGTAAAATAACTTGCATATTTCAATATTTATTTCAATTACACTGTAGATACAGCACTGAATATGTTATATAAAACATCTGTGTCTTTGTTTGAGCAAGGAAGATAGGTTCTCGTGAAACCGTCAATATTTTATTGTTGTTCTCCATAAAAATCAGAATAGGATATTTTTTGGTTGAAATGTAATACTTCATTAATTTTGCAATGTTTCCATTCTCACTTGCCCTACCCTCTTCCATCTTGTCGTACAACCCCAGAGGTGAGCAGCAGACCCAGGGCTAGGGGTTTTTTTTTTGCACAATTAAAATGTATGTATCAAAATCAGCCTGTACACAACATATTCACAGTGTAAAAGGTTAGAGTTCAAGCTGTCTTCTCTCTGTAGCAGCCACTGTGCCCTATAGCAGGGCTAACTCCCTGATTTTAGTGACTTAGTGGGAAGTGGGAAACTCAACACACTTGGGAGTCTGGTTTAGATACTAGTTTTAATAGGCCTCCAGATGGCCACATGAAAGCAAAAGGATTATTATAGTAGCCCCCAGCCGTGCCATTATAGATAAAGGTATGTTAGAGTTTCCTTTACAAGCCCCTTTTTTTGAGGGTTTTAAAACTCTGCTATAAAAGTCTCTTAGCACCAAAAGTCAATATCAACTTTTCAGCCCACACAGTATGGTTTAGGTTTTGGGGGGGGGGGTTAATATAAGGTATAGTCCCCCATTTATTCTGTATACATAGCTTTGGTTTCGATCACTTTAAAGGATATCTTTCAAAATGAGACTAGGAAGTAAAATTTAAATGTGCATAGCCTCAGTTGGGGTGAATCAACTCGGTGTCTTTGAGATCAGCCGAGCAACTCATTTATCTCCACCAAGTATCCTCTTCTCCAGTTATTAAGCTGATTTTAAATACAAGAGCAAGAAAAGCGGGAATTAAAGAGAAGGCACGATACTGAAGCTCTAGACATTTTGCTGGGTATCTAAAGTGGGTGTCTGCAACATTTGGAAGGCTCAGAAATCTTTGGTTTGGAGCAAATCTGCTGACTCACATCCTTACACACGGTACTAGATGCAGGGTGTTTATGCTGTGGCAAAGTGGACTTTACTAAGTGCACTAATAGGTTTTTCTGGGTTTGCCCTTATTTCCCTGGGCTGTAACATCAGTGGCATTAAGGAAAGGTTCTTGGTGCATTTCAAACAGAAGATCAAAATCATATCTTATAGGAGGAGTCCACACAGGATTTCCTTTTTTAAAAATAAAAGAAAATGATCTGACTATAACATTTTCTTCATCCTCTTTCGTTAATGATGCATGGGTATTTTTATTCTTTAATCAAACAATTTCTTGGTATTTCACGGGTTGCAAGGAATTTCCTGACCAGGCTAGCAAGGAGCATGGCCAGTAAACCTAGCAAAGTATCACAGGGATTTCCAGGCATGGAATCTAACTGATTTCTCTCCCTGTTTTTACCACTAGTTTACTAATATTAAACCAGAAGTTTACTCATTACAAGGCGGATCGTATCCTTTCTCCACATCACATCTTTTTTGGGTTATACCTCAAAGTCCTTACAGCAAAGAGACCAGTTCTGTACGTTGGCACTGTAGAGCAGGAAGTGTCGTCGCAAGATATCGTGTCAATAACTCCATGTATTTATGAAGCCAAGTTATGAACTGATACAATCTGTGGTGATCGCTCTGCGATGTCAATGTCTACATGTTAATTGCTCCATTACGGGACGAGACTGTGGCAATCACAGATTTTTCAGGAGTCCAGAATCGCTTCTAAATTTTACTCATTTATCTTCAATTGCATTAAAAATGAAAGGCTAACAGTTTTTGCAGCACATTAAGTTAGGCTTCTAGTGAGTACTCAAAGAAATGAGGACAATAAACATGGAAACGTGTATTGTTTTTGCATGTTCCTAGTGAGTAGATGTCAGTCTTTATTTGGAAAAGACTATTGAACTTTAAAAACATTTTAGGGTTATTTTAACTATGCAGCACGATTTACACATCATTATTTCACATAAAATTAAAAGCTCTACAGAGAACTACGGCTTAAATGTTATAATAAAATGCAACACTTACAAGTGAAATTACATCTAATTTTACTTTAGATATGTGTCCCCTATCTTCTTAATGGTTTCCTGAAGACCTCAGAGTTGATAAGTAGTGCATTTGAATGGGATACATGTCTTCAAATATTGCAGAAAATTCAAGTGTGAGATGTCACGTACTGTAGCAAATTTGCTACAAAACCTAGGCACAAAAGGGTGAGTTAAGGATGGACTGTCAGCATGGAGGTCGTGACCTGCAATGGAAGTAATGTACAGATCTAGAGCACTAATGAGGGAAACAATGACTTCCACCATAATGATGTGCATTGCTGTATAACATCCCACGTATTCTTGTATAGCCTGTAAATGTCACAGGCCTCTACTAGAAATCAGAATTCCCTTGCTTTTGATGGCTTGTGTTCAGATGTCCGGTGTGTTTTGTAGATGTAGCCATCGCTCTACTTTATGTACCAGCTATTCTAGGACGCTCTCATTGAATTGATGTGACGTCATGAACGTTACTGAGACAGTGAAGTACTTGTTGGCTTCGTCCATGTTTCAGATGGACAACCCCCCCCCAGTTTAGAGCTCTAATTCTTGAAATTACACATTTATTTGCCTTCTGGAAAGGTTTTCATGTGTGCTTTAGCGAGTAAGACCGGCGTTATCATCTCAGTGAGATCTCTATGTGCATGTTTATGTGCTCAGAGTTATATCAGTTTCAGGATAGTCCTTTACTACACATGCGATCCTGCCCAGTCTGCACTGTTGTAGGATGTGGTTATCTTTTGAACTCGGTTACAAATGCGTTAGTTTCCAGACTACTGAGTTATTCTCAATTACAGACAGAAAGTACCAATTATTTGAGATGCTGCTACCACAAATACACTATTTTTTTCTGGTTTTTATATGTGCTTTGCTATACCTTGGAGCAGGGCTTGGAAGCTTTGTATGGAGTGGTGCTGGGATTGGGAACTCTATCTGCAGTTATTATAAGAGACATTTGAGAAAGGGCTCCTATTTTCTGAAGAAACTTCACTTCCAACTATTGGTTATGAACTAGGTGGCACAGACCTATAACTAAAATACCCTGGCAGGCACCAGTATGCCCAGATACAGCTTTAGGCTTCCAGCACAATTGCTGGAGATGCAAGATGTCATCAGTCAAGTTATTCCAGCTCTTATTACTAATTATTTTATAATTTATATGTATAACTTTAAAGTAGTTAAAACCAGAATCATGCAGAAGAGAGGAAAAATTCTGCAGGTGAAAGTATCAACTTTACTATCTTTTGAGAGCTGCAACCTACAAGGAGCAGGCACCATTGTGTCAGAGCACAATTGACAGTCTGTTAAGGGATACTAAAAAACAGGCCTGGAAATAGAAATAGAAACTAACTTTCAGCTTTATCAAGTGTGATGCTTCAAGGTCAGAATGAAATTCAGTGATGGGGCAGTACAAAGATGCTTGCACGGCAGGTGCCCTGGTCAATCTATAAACTCAGAGGCCATCAGTCTCTGCTTGTGCCAGCCTGCATTTTAATCAGAAAGAAAAATATGTGACACAGTTAAGCATGCTTAGTGGTTTCCAATCAAGTAAATCCCAAAGCCAGAGTAGCAAAAATGCATTAAAGGAGCTTTAAGGCACGATGAAGATACATAAAATCTTGGCTACATAAGTATTGACCAAGTAAAATGAGCTTAATATTTACTAATATCTCTGATTAGGCCTTCTGTTTTCAGGGCTGCTGAAGTGCTTTAAGTGGATCCTAGTAGAACAGAGTTTTCTCTGTACTTTGTTCACAGCCTATCCTGTATTTGTGGACTTTTGCTCCTTTTAATTTGTTTGGTCAGTCCTGTGTGGTATTTTCCCTTGAAAGATTTGATGAGATGCGAAGAGGAAACTTGTTAAATGTGCTCTGGCTTGGGGAGATTTGAGAGTGGTAGCAATGGGTCCTGCCTGACTAACTGGGAAATAAAGTAGTTGTAGGAGAAGTCAGAGAAGCAAAACAAGATCCAGAATTAGACAAATCTTTTCCTGGTTTTATTTTGTAGACAGAATAAACACCTACTGATGTAATGAGCCAATATTCTTCTGTTTTTATTATTTTTTTTTAATTTTTAAATATCAGGTAAATAACAAGGAGAAGGTAAATAACAGGAGATGTGAAACTCGGCTGAATAGCTTTCAAGTTGTGATCAAACCCAAACTTGAATCTGGAGAAATACCAACATGTAGCACTCTGAATGATGTTACATCTATTCTTCTCTGCAGAGTGAGAAATTAAATGGCAGTGTTCAGCTGATCCTTTCTCCCCCTAAAGCACTTTATTAGGTATTCTCTTTACAGAAGGTGAAGAGTTTCTCCAGCTGTTTCACTCTCTTTTTTGTTATCTTTGCATTATCTTCCTTCTCGACCACTTTACTTTCCTTCTGGCTTGAATTATAGGAATTTAGTGGTACTCTTCCTTACGTGTAGTCATAAATACACATAGATGTGCCAATTAGTGTCTAGGTGGTGAGATGGCTCCTTAGCTTGATGATACCTCACTGGTGACCTTCCATGTGGGCATTTTAGTTTTCTATGTCATCAGCATAGGACAACTGAGGTGCTCTGGTGTTGTCTTCATTACACACATCACCAAAATTGTTTATACAGGCACAGCAGATGTACCTGGGATTCCCAGATGTGCCACAGCAGAGGTAAAGCCGCTGCTCTACTAACAAGGGCTTGGAGACCCAAATCTTGAATGGATAGTCAAAGTCTCAGATTTTGACTATCCTAGACAAGATTTTGAGACAGAAAAAGAGAACATAGCCAGGTCCTAATCTCCACGTAGGCATTTCTCAGCATGGTATTCAAAGCATGCTGTCATCTTCCCAATCCAGAAGAACTACGTTTCCTGGACAGACTTTTTTTGTCTCAGCTGAGTAACATGACCCACTCCGATGCTTTTCCATTGTGAAATACATGTTCAATGCATAAGACGTGGCACTGCTTGCTGCCTAGCGCTGATATTATCTGCTAAATTTCACAGGGAGAGAGTTTGGAAGCATTCTGGCTTCTATGTGATTGTAAGAGTTCATTGTTCGGTAACGCATTTATTACTCTCCTGACATGTATGGCGAAACTTGTCACGGATGTTGTACAACAATATTGTGATAACACAGAAGTGAAGAAACTTGAGATTTATTAATATATCCTCGCCTTTAGAGAGAGTTTTTAAAGGCAGTGATGGTCCTAATTCCTATTTCCTGACATTCCAACCTCTCCCACAGTGGAGGGTCCTCATTATAGTGCTCCCTTTCCTTACACTTTGGGTAGATAATTTACTGTAATGATACAGAAATAATAAAGCTGTTCCATACCTGTGCTAACAGATAGTATTGTAACAGTGTGCAAGGGAGGTGTTTTCAAGTCTTGCACGGTTATTTTTCACATTTTTTCTCTCTCCATTACCATAAAGCATTGTATTTCCTCATTTTCTCTGCTATGTGACCTGTAGCTACACCTTCTTTAAACGACTGTACATCGCTCCCAACGTAAGCATGCTTTTGCATTTAACTTTTCTGAAGTTCTTCCTCAGACTTGAAACTGAGACACATTAATTAAATGCCTTCAACAAGATAATGCTATATGGGAGAAGCAGGAAAAAGCCCTATGAAAGCTTAGTCATCCTAAAGGGTCTTGAACCAGAGTCCTGATTTTTACACTGTAATGTGGTGTGCAATCGCAGGCCAACTCAACAGTGATAATAAATGAGAAATTCTGAGGGCTACTGAGCACTGTGCACATTTTCCCAGTGGATCAGGGCATAGTTTGTTAGCACAGGTGTTCCTGTAATTGTGATTCATTGGGGTAAATGCTCAGTGCTCAATGGCTGTCTTCCACTTCCATCTTCTCCTGGGGGTGTATTGATCTGATTGGTACTGACCTGCACTACTGGATAACAAGTCAGCTTACACAGATGGGGGCTCTATTCATATTCTAAAGGTTAAACCACAACTCTATAAAATATTAAAGGAGTGATTTTTTTTTTATTCAAGTGCCCCAGAATTTCAGAGCACAAATTGCAAAGACTTTCTGGAGATCACCAACACTAAATTCCACGTGTGCAGTTCGAAAATCTCTCCCTAAACCACTTAAAGCCACCTAAAGTCGGTGTAGGTACAACTTGTCTCAGTCTCATGGAAACCTGTAATAACATCCTTGTGTGGACTTATCAGGGGGGTTTTATTGCATTAGTATTCTGATTGAAAACTTCCTTGCTGTAAAAATAGAGGGGCTTTTTCCTGGAGGAAACTGTTGCAGTAAATACGCTTTCTTCAGGGAAATCCAGATGACAAGGCTTCATCTTCTTACTTGGGTTAATTGTTGTTGCGCGAGGGCTAGGATGTTCTCATTTACCTAAACGAAGAACTTGTTTTCAAGGACCTTTTCAATCCCTTTCTCCAAACTGGTTCTTATTTTTGACATTTAATGAGTCTGAACAAAATTGTTTTCAGAATAGAACAATTTACACAGATGCATGGGTACACACGTACTCAAATGCTAACGCATGCAAAGGTACGCATGTGCACTCAAGGTGGGTTTTGTATAGATAGACACACAGACACTCACAAATGAGGTTTCTTCCCTAGCCAGATTTAATTCATCCACTCTTTTTGGATGGAAAACAAGCTGCACTGGACTAGGAAGTCCCATTTTTGAAGATTTTCCTCTTTTGCTCCACATTTGCTTCAAGAACTTGAAGGAGAGCCAGCAAGTCAGAACTCGGAGATGAAAATTGATCACATTCCTTGTTACCCGTGGCACATTCCTCTGTGAAGCTTGCATTAGGACCTCTCTGCTTTCTGACTACTGTGTCAGGCACAGTGTGCTGTCCCATGCCATTCCCCTTACTACACCACCCCTAGAACTTCCATCATGCTTTCCTTAAGTTCCTCTGCCTAGAGCTACAGTGATTTGTGTGTTTTTGCATGTTTCAGTTTAAAAGTAAACTTTATGTCTGCAGAGATGGAATATACCTTGGAAATATGGGATATTTTATGTGGTGGGATCATTTTCTTTGGTGTGAGTTGATAAATTGTGTGTGTGGTATAGCATAGACAGCAAGTCTTGCTCCAGGCACACGGAGTATCTTTACCTGTTTAAAATGTAGCGCCTAGCAATGCCTTGTTTAAGAGAATATGATTATAGATGATGCCTGCTTATGATAATGAGTACATTTCTGTGTACAGCAACATCCTTACATAAAACATTTATAACTTCTCCTCTTTCCAATCACTGCGTTAGTCCGTGTGATCCGCTGATGAAGGAAAGTGATTTATTGTGAAATAGTTCTAAGTAGAGAAATACCCTGTGAGGATACAGTAATTGTGTCCGTTTTCCCATCCTCAATGCTAGGAAATAATAAAATGCTAATAGGACCAAATTATGTATGCTCTTTGATGCATACTAAAGTGGGACCAGTTAAAATATGAAGGTGTATTTAGTTAGGGATTAACAGTGGGCACTGCATTATTGTTTTCTCTTTATATCTAGGTTCAACCGTAACGCTCAGTTTCATTCACGGGGTATTGTGTGTCTACCTGTGTATTAACAACGGGCTAAGCAAATATGAGTTTCTGATGAGTTGAAATCCTTGAATTAAAACTAAATTCCACAAGGAAATCTTGGAAAAAGAAAACGAACGTTGCCCCCGATAGGACAGTCATTGTGACTTGAAGAAAAGAAAATTGAAATACATGAAAAATCAATGAGGTAATAATTAAATTGTGGAGCCCACAGTACAGTGGCCAAAGCTCAGCATGCATTTGTTAATGTATACTGGGAACTGGGATAATCAGCGGCTAAAGGAGAGCAGAGAATGTCTGTCATCCTGAAGCTAATTTCATGATCAGACTCCTTAAAAACACACACCTCCTACAGTATACAGGGATATTTATAGGAGGTTAAAGATACAAATTAAAGTCCAGGAGACTATACATTCCTGATTACCCAGCATTCTTAAATCAGTCCCTTCTTCATTCTCACACCTGGGCCTCAGCTGCAGCATAGCTGTCATTTACGCTATCCATGGCACAGGATTGATGACAGTCATTCGCTGATGAAGCTGTATACATCATTTCTGTCCAAGCTGCACTGGCCAGATGGACCCTGACCATCCATCGCCTGTCAGGGACGCATCTGTTCACACTCCTGCTACAGATACTAACAAGTCATTGGCTTTCTGAAAGGACAGTGTCAGCTGGATAGGGCACAACATAAAAACTGTTGTTGTTGTTATGTTTTTAATAGGGCTTCTATACTCCCTTTTTAAAAACTTGGAAATTATGACTTCTGCTAACTTGTAAGTTAAGGGAGTTGAGGAAATCCTTCACGCTGTGGTGAATGCTTTTTGAATGAAAAATCTAGAGTCTGGCAAATACTTGTGGTAGATGTTTGTTTCTTCAGAGAGACAGACTGCTGGGCAAAGAATTTATTGGACTTGACTGCACGGTGATATATTGTTTCTCTCAAAAACTAGAACTATATGCACATTTCTTTGTATATCTAGCATTATCCCTGGATATTCTTCATGTGGAATGCCTTTGATATGGATTAAACTTTCTGTCTCACTAGAATGAAGGAGCACTGAAGGAATATTTTACAGTTCAATCCGCAGTGTAACCCTAGCCATCAGTAAGGTAAAAACAAGCTCCTGAAATGATTGTTTTCAGCAATGGACCTTATTCACCCACACAAAAGTGGCTTTTCCCAGGTACAAAAAAAAAAGTAGGAATGTTATTTGATGGCAGAGGCGATGAAGGGACATTCACAATTCAAATACCTTCTCATCCCTGCACCATCTTAGGGCATCGGCATATATAATAACATGTTATAGCTGTTTCCATACCTCAGGAAATAAAAAACTATTTTATTATATGAGCATTTGCTTGGGAGGATTTTGAGAAATGCTTTTTCAGTAAGAATAATGCAGCTGTGTTGTATCGGCTCTCAGAAAACATGCGGGTGTCCTGAACTGTGGGCAAGAATAGGAACAGCCCCCATCAGTGAAGGAGAATTCTCCTGCCTCCCTGATATGCCTGCCCTGTTCATCAGGAACTCCCTCCTTGCTTGGGGTGTTTAACACCATTTCGATATCCATGTATTCTCATGCAATTTTAGCTTTTCAGCCAAGGTTTTTAGCTTTCTCACGAGTATTTTGAAGGAAATGTTCATTTTCTCATTGATGGCTCAGGCAGTGAGTTAAGCAACAGTAGACCAGAGGAATGGAAAGATTTGTGAAATAGGGGTTCTTCTGCAGGTGACAATCTTGGTACTGGCTATTGTGGCTAAATGGTACTTCAGCACTTTCACAAGAAGTCCCCCTCTGAGGCCTTCCTTTGACTAACACAGCGTTTGACGGTTCCTTAGCGGCTCACAGGTGCTACTCGTGAAGTTGGTCAGGTGATTCACAAAGGAAGAAACACAAACAAACAGAGAAAATCTGAGCACTTCAGTATACCTTCAGTTTCTTTAGGAATAAGGGTGTCAACTCAATTTTTGCACTTTCGTTTGCAGAGTTGCACTTCTATATAAACACAGAGTGAAGACTAAACCTTTTCACTGTGCACGTGCTGCTGTCTCTAGCTAGGAAGCTGTGCTAGAAACAAAGAATAAGCCACTATTTCTCTCTTGAGGTAGTACACGCGTCATATACTTGCTAGCCAAAGGGATTGAAAACGCAGTGATCTGCAAACTGCAGGAGTCACAAGAAGTATTTTCACTTTAAACCCCTTTGTTTCATTTTTGTTTATCTGGAGATCAGGCTCGGTTGGCTAGGATGCTACATTTTCACATTAAGATGTATTTCTCCATAAGCAAAAGCAAGAGTATTCTAGAGCTTTGTTAATCCAAATCCTTTTATTTCTATAACTTAATGAAAGAACTCCTAAATTGCATCGTATTTTGAATTTAAAAGGGATATTTTTATAGGGATCTTGCGTTTTCTGAGTTACGAAATTAATTATGTATGTAGCAAAGGGAATAGTAGCTGCTGAATTGTCCTTGATGGATGCTTGTAAGAGGGAATATGACTTCACAGTAGTGATAAATTAACCAGTCTCTTTCTGAAATAGTGCTTGATGGGCTATAATTCTAGCATGGTCAATGTATCGGGTACGGGTCTCGAATACACAGACTACACAGCTTAAACAAGAGTTAAATAGAACAAGGACTGTAGATCATAGCATAAGTTAGACAAAGGCCATCAAAACCAAACCAGGCACAAACCTCCAGCAGTTCTGAAGCATAAAAGGACAATAGTTGGATGCTGGTTTTGCTCTGTGGTGGTGGGAGTCTCTGATACACTGCAGTTCTGTGGTTTGCTTTCTGCAATATCCTCAACTACTGCTGTATCACATTACAGAGACAATAGGGCTATGAAATTCTCAATGCTTTCAAAGTCAGTGTTGATATTTCAACAGTCTGCCTTTTGAAAATCTGATCCAGTGTCATTTTATAGAAATTATTTGAGGCCCAGGTTCTTTTTTTGTTACAGTTCTTGTAGATGTGCTTAAGGATTTTTTATGTGTGGATAGCAGACGATGCATTACTCTTTTGGTGATCACTGGCAGCATAACATGGACCGCAGTGCTACTGAAACTATGTCAAGTTTCTCCCTTAGAAGAACCTTATGACCTCGTACATTTAGAGCCAGAACACGAGTTCCCCTTAAATTCTTTTGGGTGCTAAGAAATTGCAAAAGGAACCAAGGCCAGTTGAGCGACCTCATGCAGATCTGGGGAAAGTGAGTTGACTGTTGATGAGGAGAAATCTAAATTAAATGCTTTGTTTAAATAGAGGTGTTTTTTTGCTTGGGATTTTCTGCTTGGTTGGGTTACTATTTCATGGATTAATAACAAAACAATTCAACTTTTTCATACATATTATCTTTCCATTGAGCTTTATAAGAGAAACAATACTTTCTGACTCAAACTTTCTTGTAAGATAGAAATACCCTTTTGTAACTTGCAGAACGAGTAGGAAAACTAAACAGTAGTTTGCTTCACAGTAAACAAAACAGCTCTAATGCTCCAGTGATGTGCTATTCTTGCAGAAGTTTACACTCAGCAAAATTCTTTAATTATTGAGAGGGATAATCCATGCCAAGCAGAGAAGATTATTCCAATTAAGAAGTAAACTATAAGAAAGGAAATATAGGATCACGGTTGATTAAAATGTTACATGTATGTATTTAAAAATAGAATAGAGATTTGTTTACATAATACAGTGGATGTAAACAAATTACACGAGAACTGGTGCATAGGCTATAAATCAAACACTTACAATTGGTATTTAGAAGAACAGCTCACACACACAGCTGCAGGCAAGCAGTAGTGGAAGCTGCCCTGATAGCAAAGGATCTCTGCAATGTTTTACTGAAGGACAAGTATTTCAATGTGCAGCCTGAAATGAGTGACACATGTGAGTTAAAGGAAGTGTGCTCATGCAGGAGAAAACCAGTTACTGTAATGGCAATGATTGGTAAGAAGGAAAGAAACACACGTCAATTCTTTCACGACAATAATAGTTCTTAATAATGTCTCATATTGACGATGCATCATTTCAGATGAGTTTAAGTACTGATAGCTTAAACCACACCTTGTTGCACCGACTGTATGAGAAAGACAATTAAGAAAAAGGATTTTCCCACTTCAATTTATCTAGTACAATCAAAGAAGCATAAATTCCACAAGTTAAATCCACACTTATGTCAAATAGACAAGAAATAAAAGCAAAGTCTTGGCCATATTTCAAATTCCTGCTTGATTATATGTCCATCAAAGAGCGGCTCCTACACCATGTGTAAGAGCCTATGTGCTGTATTTTAACATCAGAAAGGCAGAATACCATGCGGAGCCTATACCCACCGAGCCACATAGAAGAGCCACAGGATACAGAAGGGCACATGTGTGAAAGTAAAAAGATCAAAACAAGATCTCGCGTACCATATATCTTCATTTTGAAGCCCCTATCAATTAGTACCAGCTCATTTTTAACAGCTGCAGCCTTACCATGCAAGTCACAAAGCTCCGGCTTCTGAATTCCAACATAGACAATGAGTGTTTGAGTAGGTTTACCTTGGGTAATGACAATTTTGTAATATTTCTGGGAATGCTGACATTTTATTCCAGGATTACACTCTGAACTCAAGGTTAAGATTTTCTCGCAGTGGAAGCTGGGTTCGGTTTGGTCATTATTTTCATGAGACCTTGTCAAGAATAACCTTGAGTGCTGGTTGGTGGTAGCCGTAGTGGGTGGCATCCTAACTTCAGAAGCGGTATAAAAAAGAACAACATTACATCACGGCTCTATTGGCTTCTGAATATAACATTATATTGAGATGTAGAGAAGCTGAGATCCTGCCCAAGTAGGATGTTAACCTGTGTCAAAAGTTGAATTTATGCTGCCTAGCTGTGTGAGGTAACTGCATAAGCCCGGATTTCCTTAAAAATAAACTGTAGTCTGCAGTCTATGCAGCAGGGTTAGGCAGTGTTTGACACTACATTCAAAGGTCAGGACTAAGAGCTATCAAAGCTGCAGTGTGAGGTATCCGCTCCGGGGACCAGTAGTCTTTTCACCTAGAAACCTTGCAAAGGTGAATGATTGGTTGAAAATAAAAAGTGAAATTAGAGACAGTGTGATTCTCGGGTTTTCTTTCAGTGATCACATTCTTTTAACTGCCTTATGAGAAAGCTGAACTCGTGGTTTCTTGTCATGTTGTCTCAGACGTGATTCCTGAGCACTGAGAGGCGGGTGAAACAGCAGTAGCGTGAGAGTCATTTACCTTGAGGAGATGAGACTCCGCGGGCATTTAAATTCATATCCCAAAGAGCTCTTCCACTATTTGATATGATATCTGAGGCTGGACACCGGTACCACGATCTGGAGGGCTGAAGGCTGTAGTTTGACTCAGTTCCGAGTAGTTGGCATCTTTTGACCATACAGTAATGATGGTTTGAGCCAGGTGTAGCCAGTAGGCAGTTGTGATACTCCTCCTCTATGCTTGATACTCCTGTACACCAAGTACCATTGGATGGATCGCATCCAATCCATAGACTTGTGTGCATCTCTGTGGTATGGTATGGCTCTTCTCCCCAACACTTCCGTCGCAAACAGCAACCTAGGCTGTATGGACATACTTTGCTGCTGCATTCAGAGTTACTTATTAAACCCAGTGGTGTCAAACTAGAAGTTAAAGACTGCAAAGTGTTTTAAAATTTTAAGGAGAATAGACTGTTAATGAAGCATCTCAGAAATTTTAAATGGATACAAGATTCTTCAATTCCCAGGCTGCTCTGATGGATGTGTTGTACATGGAGACATATATATGTTATAACATATATATATATATTAACATATATTATATATGCTAATCCTGACAATAATATTAGATTATATATTTAATTTCCAAGAGGTTCCTTTATATGTGTTATATATATCACAGGGACCGGCATATAATGACCTGAACAGAATAAGACAGGTTATCTCCTATAGCTGTAATGCCACAGGTCTGAATTATGTGTATCATATAAGACTACTAATTTTTGGGTTGGGCAAGAAAAGATTTACAAGGGAACATATAATGCATCTATTATTTCAAGTGCATGCAAAACTGTTCTGTTACCTTCTCCTAAGTTTTATTTATATTTCGCTCCTATTGTAGCTTAAATCTCCTCTCTGTTTTTCAAAAGACATCACAATGCCACGATTGTTTCTCAAAGCTGAGAGTGGTAACATACGTAAGTTCTCTTTAAAAATGTATATTGCTTGTAATCTAATCATGACCTGGGTGAAGAAAGGCTGGATGGATGGCTCTGTGTCCCTGGGGAGCATGAAGATTTTGCAGCAAGCTGAGCAAAGGAAGGGAATTAGTTTGCTGACTTGAGAGGGCTCTAGGCTGAGGCTTGTGTGTTTTGTGTTCCCAGACTAACTATCCTCGGGATGTTATAATTGTTAAGAAACTGCTACCTATAGGTCCAGAGGCAGTTTTTTTAATGCAGTGGATGCAAAGGCACTTATTTGACCTTGGCTGCTCTCCTTCAAACTACAATTATAAACAGAGAAGAATCTTTTCTTTGCTATTTGAAATAAAATGTGATGTGGATTATTTTCTCATGAAAGTAATCAAGTGATTTAATTAAAGACAGTAGAGAACATTTATTTTAGAAGAACTAGCTTGTAAAGGTTTTTGGTTTCTACTCTGCTCATTTCATTATGACATTGACCAGGATGGAGGTAACAATAATTATTCCAATGATTTTTTATGAGCTCTTTTCCACCACTCATCTCTGCAGTAGTATTTCCAGGCATGAAATAACTTGCAGTTATCCCCAAAACTTTGTAGGCTGACTACTCTTGACCAGTGAGGGAGGAAGTATTATTGTGCCTATCTCAAATGTGAGTAAACTCCACCTTCGAGTGAAAGCATAATGATTTAAGTTTCATGGGGAAAATATGTGGATATTCACATATTCCCACTAGAAATCCACTCCTGATGCCCTTTGTGGTCAATGGGGTACTATGGCTAAGAGCAGACTGTTAAGATGAAGATAGTAAAAGAAGAGTTAAAATCTAGGACAAAAAAGAATGTTAGAATTTATACCAGCCAGCAAGTGTTAATAAAGCAGAGTCTATCAAATAATCCTGATAATATTGTTTATTTTCATCAGAAATGTAGTTTTCCATGGGACTACACAGTCATACGTCTTCAGCATTCAGAAC
>VZRI01011349.1:198195-235883 GCA_013397515.1 Upupa epops
ATTTTATAAATAATTAAATAAATAATTTAAAAAACCCAGTATTTGTAATACGTCAGCATGTGGTTACACAAGCAGATTCCTTTTTCCAGGAGGCACACACCCGTGTTTATTTTAGTATCTTCTATTCACCGAGCTTATGAGCTAAGTGCTCCTTTTCAGTTTATTTTCTTAAGCCTTCATGCAAATTTTATTTCGTATTGGTAAATTGACTGGCCCTACACAAAGCCAATAGCAAACAATGAATTAATAAAGCCAGGGGAACATAAGTCCTGCTATATAAGCCAAGCTAAATAATGTGGTATTTTAGAATTCTTCTTTTATTTTCAGAGAAAAAGTTTTCTGAAATTAAATAAAACACTGAGCACTTTGTTTCTTATAATTAAAGAGTCAACTCCATATTATACTTGGAGATTGACGTACTTGTGCCTGCAAACAGAGCAGATTAATGTAATGTTTTTCTACCTTTGACCTTGTATCCTTGAGTCTCTTGATTCTGTGTCACGAAACATAGAACTGTAATAGAGTTGAGCTCTAGCTAATAGTGTGTACTATTCTGACTGTCATGCTCCATCATTGTAACTTACTGCATGAGGTCCCCAAAGTAGTCTCAAACACAGAGAGACACAAAGTCACATCAACAAAACATAAAAGTAAGCAGAAAAGACCTTAAAATGGAAATTCTTCATTCAGTGTGGGCAAGACCAGTCTGGCTGTGACTGCAGGTTATTCCAAAAGCTCCACTGAAGAAACATTTAAATGGGGAAGTCGCTAAAAATCCACTGGCAGAAGTAATTCAGAAAATGTAACTGAACTCTTAATTTTACTCCTAATTTTTCTTGGCTGTGTTTTCAGAATCGGGAGGTCAAAATGCCATTTCTTTGTTCTCGTACGTAGTGTTGAAATACTGCCCGTAACAACTGGCCAAGTACTTTCCAAACAGATATTTGCCACCACCTGGTGCTTTTCCCCTAAGGGGAAATGTTCCTCACAGTGGCTGGAGTGTCCTTCAGCCCAATATACATTCTGAAGGTCTCCCATGCTATGGATGAGACGATGGGTACCAAATGGACTGGAGCCCTTGCTCCTGAATGAGGTGGCTCAGTGATTCTTTCCAAGCTGTTCTGCCCACTGCAGACAAAAGCTACTAAATTACTTCAGAGCTGCTTCCAGTCCTTCCTGCTGAAGCTGTTCTTTGTGTGAAATAGTCTCAGTAAAGACAGTCTGAGAAAAATACGGGACAATCTGGCTGGTTCCAGGCTTCTTCTTTGTGAAGGCTGTCAGTTGGAAAAGGATAATAATAATAATAATTTCTAATAGCTAATATCTGTCCTAGCTTAAAGCAAGAGACTTGGGTGACCACTTGTGTTGTGATTTTTGTTACCTCATGTGTGAAACATGACGAGTAGCTTCATCATGTTTAGATAATGATCATACATGGTGTGAGGAATCTGTGAGACAAAAGGTGAGGAGGCATGTAATCTTTTCCTGATGATCCCACTCCTGTGTGCCTCAGTTATCCTGTCTCAGAAATAGGATTAAGTCTAAGAAGTGCTGTAATATTTGTTAAAGCCCTGAAAAGGCTGAAGATACCACATAGAAAACTTCACAAAGTGAATCACCCACCTGACACTAAATCATTCACTAAGTGAAAGAGTATTCAGTAGCACTGGTATTTGAGCACTGTTGTCTTACATCATCTCATATAAAGGGGATATATGAATTTGCCTTTATGGCAAAAGCTTTTAAGTCTAACTCTCGCTTTTAATAGCCTGGGACTAACTTTCTGAATTTCCAGTTGAGATTGAATTCTCCAAAGCTATTATTGCTGTAAACAAAAAGAAATTAGAGTTCCCAGTGACCATGCACTGTGCTGTGCAGTCATGTAAAGCATGAAAGAAACAGATAACTATTCCAGAGTGAAGGAAAAAAACCCAAAATAGTTGAAATCAAGCGACCTATTAAATTCATTAGATAATTATGAACTTCCATCACAAAACTTATTTCCAAGCACAGACTTCACTTTTGTTGGTGGCTCCCTTCTGTTTTGTTTGCTTTTCACACTTGAAGCCTAATTTTAAAAGGATTGTGTGGACTGTGGTGCTGTATGATAGTGTTCCCTCTCTCTTGCCTCTTTGCCCTGGTATGAGTGCTGTTCCTGTTGGCATGTTAAACTTCACTGTCAGCATACCTGCAGAGGAGTGGCCAGAAGAGCATGTTTATTGGCTTAGAGCCTTGGGTAATTGAACTGGTGGAGAAGTTCTGTTGACATACGTTTATTCTCATACTATGGGTTGTATAAACTCTAAATGGTTTTAGTTCTGCAGGGCTGGACAAATCCATACTTCTCAGTCTCAGTTCTAAGTGTAAGCCCCATGCAGCTGCTCGCTCGCTCCTCCCCACACCTAGTAAGATGGGGAAGAGACTCAGAAAGAAAGTGTAACTCATAGTTTGAGCACAAATCTGTTTATTCACTGAAAATAAATAAACAAAACCTAATAATAATAATAATGATGATGAAAGCAAAATGAATAATGAAACAAAAATGAGAGAAGTAAAGGACAAACCAGAAAATGATGCACAATGCAATCACTCACCACTTGCCAACCAATGCCAAGCCAGTATCTGAGCAGCAACTGGCCCCCATGGCCACCTCTTCCCCAGTTTATATACTCAGCATGATGTCCTATGGTACGGTACAGAATAGGGTATGGCATGGAATATCCCTTTGGCTAGTTCAGGTCAAAAGTCCTGGTCACGCTCTCTGCCAGCGTCTTGTGCACTTGCTGTCTGTCAGACAATGGGAAACTGAACCAACCTATCCTTTTAGGGTAGGCACTCCTGAGTAACAACTGAAGCATCAGTGTGTTACCAACATTATCTTCATAATAGAACTAAAATGCAACACTGTGCCAGCTACTAACTCTATCCCAGCCCAAGCCAGGGCATTTGCAATGCACATTCTAGCACCTGCATCACTGCTGACATCTGTGTCCCTGTCTGTTCCCACCTGTAGTCTACTCCACGTTGAGGTTGGGCACACTGAATAATGATCATCTCCCTAATGTAGCCCATCCAAAGTCAGATGAAGGGTTTTCCTCTCTGAAAAGATGTATAATAAAGCCTTCTATTCAGCCTCCCATAGCATTCTTCTAGAGAAGTTGGTGACTGGCCCTCTCTTGCCAGGGAACTATATTCAAAAGCCCAGTGGGTCACAGCCAGCTCCCTGAGAGGGGACTCAAAATGTACAGACAACATGTATGATGGTATTTTGTACATTTTTCTAGTACTTGGAGTAAATCTGATGAGAATTAAGACTAGGAAAATATAATTATTCCCCCCTTCTCTGCATGATAGTTTTGAATACTAAGAAGTGTAATATCCAAGGCACATGTGGTTACCTGTATTGATATTCAAATCTATTTCTCTAAAATCATATCCATCTGTTGTGCATAGTGTATTTTATTCCCTTAATCTATCTTCTCATGGATCTTATAATGTTAGTTTGATGTTAAATCATTAGTTTAGGAGGTTCAATAGTGAAGAACACTTCAGTAGTTATTGCAGATGAGCTATTTGGAAGTAAGCTAAGCATGTAGATATTTACATGTGAAAATACTACGGTTCTTCCCTCTATTTGGAAGCTACCTGTTAGGATTCTGCTTTCACATTTTCTTCCGGTGCATACAGACAGAATGCTAGTCTGAACTTTTTGTTTTAATTTGGGGGTTTGTTCCTGAACTGAATCTGTGCATTGTTCTATGAAACAGCAATATTTATCTGGTTTTAGCTCTCGTGCTGTTTTTTAGAAGGTATGTCCTAGTTCTTAAAAGTTATAGCCACATGGCTATTTTCAGTGGTATTGAACTGGACAAGAAAATCAAAGCTTGTCCTAGGCATTTCTGGTTAAATGTAGAGTCAGCAATGTGCCCAGGCGGCCAAGAGGGCTAATGGCATCCTGGCCTGGATCAGGAATGGTGTGGCCAGCAGGGAGAGGGAGGTTATCCTCCCCCTGTATTTGGCACTGGTTAGACTGCACCTGGAGTATTGTGTTCAGTTCTGGGCCCCTCAGTTTAGAAAGGATGTCGAGGGGCTGGAACGAGTCCAGAGAAGGGCAACTAGAATGGTCAAGGGGATGGAAGGTCAGCCCTATGAGGAGAGGCTGATGGAGCTGGGTCTGTTTAGCCTGGAGAAGAGGAGGCTCAGGGGTGACCTTATCTCTGTCTAGAACTCCCTAAAAGGGGGTTGGAGTCAGGCGGGGGTCGGTCTGTTCTCCCTGGACACTGGAGGCAGGACAAGGGGTCACAGTCTTAAGCTCCATCGGGGGAGGTTTAGACTTGACATTAGGAAAAGATTTTTCCCTGACAGAGTGATCCGGTTTTGGAATGGGCTGCCCACAGAGGTGGTCCAGTCACCGTCCCTGGAGGTGTTTAAGGTTAGTCTGGATAAAGTGCTGGGTGGCATGAGCTAGATCTTAGATGTTAGGTTTACTTGGTTGATTTTAGGTTGGACTGGATGATCTTGAAGGTCTTTCCCAGCCTCATCATTACTGTGATTACAAGTAATTTCATCATGATTATTATTGTATTAGTTTAATTATTGTTAAGTAAGTATCTTCATGAGTTTCTTCAGTTTGCACCTGGACATTGGTAACTGATTTGCTAAGCAGAAGGTTTTGTTGTAGAATTAATCAAGTACATTGCTAGGCTATGTGAAGAAAATGTTGGGTATCTTCTGTTTCAATCTCTTCCTGTATGAATATCAGCAGTATCCATTCTTATTTGCGAGTGACAGTACTTTACCAGACAAAGTCTTTATAGTCTTTTAAACTTTGAGAGCATTTATTCTCAGTAGATCAGGTGGAACTTGTTCACAGGATCAACCCCCACCCCCACCTCACTACCACCATGCAGTTGTTAGACTATTTCTAATAGTTTCTATTGGTGAAAGGGCTAAACTGTCAGCTAAAGAATAGAGGTTATATCAGCATTCACAAGAAAAAATGCTCCATTCCTCTTAACTCTGTGGTCTATGTTCAATCAACCCACGGTTAATGGAAGCCCTCCAGTGCTAAGCAATAAACAAACACAGTTGGACAAATAGTCCAAAATCAAATCTAGTATATAAGGTGGACAATACATAGTTAGTTCCATTACAGAACCTTCCCCTGGGAACTGGGGCGGCTTCTGAGCCCATCTCATTACCCACCAGCACCATCTGTAGCCAGCCTGAACCTTATTTGGGAATATATAAAGTACACGGAAAAAATAGAGTAGGAATCAAGAGCCAGGGAATCCTATTTCAAGTTTAAATTTTGCTTGTGAAAGATCATTTGGTTTTAGACTCAGCAAACAGTAGGCCCTCATCACTCACAATGAGCTGTGCATGTAGCAGGGATTACTTCTGATCAGAGAGATTGAAGGTAATTGCTACTTTCCACAGGGAGATATCTGGTACTAGTGTGGTGTGAGAGATACCGTAAAGCACCACAAGCTGAACCACACCATCCTGAAGCAAACTAGAACCACCTATTGTTTTCCCTTTCCTTGTTTTGTTTAAAAAAAAGTGGATGTTATATTTAAAACAATACATAGGAACAGGAAGGAAATCTCCCCACAACCTGCTATGTAGTGCAAATGAATGTGCAAGATAGATGCAGCACATGCACTACCTATTTTTCCACTAGAAGACTGTTTGTATGTGCTATTATTTAATTTGGATTATAGGAGTGGTAGGTGTATCCAGCTATAAGAACACCAGAGATCAGGCTCCCTTGTGATTGTCCTTACATATGAGATAATCAAATAAACCCCCAAGGGCTCTCTGCCCCAGGGAACTACAGTTGAACTAAAAGCCCAAATTTATCTGTTAGTAACTTCAGCAGAATTATTCCCAGGCGATTCATTTATCCTGCAATGTACAGAGATTGCTGACAGCTGACAGCTACATTAGTTCCCTTTCACCATTCAGTGGTTGTATACGATAAGAGAGAAGCATCATAATATAGGATAAAAAGTTTCTTAATGAACGTTTGGCTCACATTTTTCATAGCTGAAAATTTTTCCTAGGTTTTTGCAATGTAAGTGCAAAGCCAACAACATGTTTATGAAGGTTCTAAACTACCAAAATCAGCATTCAGAGGATTGGTTTTGCCATATGTCCTCTGTTGTCTCCACTTCTTTTCAGTTCTGCTTTTCATAGTACAAAGTATATCACAGTCCCACAGTAATGATGAGGCTGGAAAAGACTTTAAAGATCATCCAGTCCAACCTAAAACCAACCCAGTAACCCTAACATCTGCCATCTAGCTCATGCCACTCAGCACTTCATCCAGACTAACTATGAACACCTCCAGGGACGGTGGCTCGACCACCTTCATGAGCAGCCTGTTCCAAAACCAGATCACTTTCTCAGTGAAAAACCTTTTCCTAATGTCAAGTCTAAACCTCCTCATGGAGCTTAAATAATATATATAATATCAGAGATTTTGAAAAGAGACCCGGAGAAACTTCAGGAATGCTGTTCCCTGTGGTGTCTCTGACCACATGTGAGTGCCAGCAGCTGAAGAGCTGCTTTATCATCTTACTCATATTCTTAGTATCTTAGTATCTTTATGGCATCTTCCCTTTAAATTGATTTGTTATGATCAGTTAATGCATATTCATTTTCTTGATCACTTTGAAATAAAGTAAATTATTTGTTGTAAACACTAAAATCACAGTATCACAGTAATGATGAGGCTGGAAAAAGATCATCCAGTCCAACCTAAAACCAACCAAGTAAACCTAAACATCTGATATCTAGATCATGCTAGTAAAACATTAGAATTTACCTCGAGATCTTGACACCTAGGAAGTGTATGTGTATTTTGAGCTATTAAAGTGCCATTCACCCTTTAAAACAATCTTTTCTTTATAAAAACTGACTGATTCTCTGATTGTTCTGTCTGTGAAAATCAGAGGTTCTTGATGGAGCAATGAAAATGTCCTGAAAGCAATTAGCATTAATTCATAGACAAACACATTGAATTTTTAATTCCAGTTATAAAATGGCAGAGTAATAGAACGATAGGAATAATAATGAAAATTTCAACTCTTTTAAAGACAGTTATCAAGTTCATCAATAAAGACTGATGTTTTGCACGTAATCTTCAGAATTCGTAAGGTAAAGGTAAAACTGGAGGTAAATATAAAAATAACATCATAAAAGTGTGTATCTATCACGAAGTTGTCAATGACATAACAGCACACAGTTAAATTTTATCACCTGAACCTATTCAGACAAAATATGGTTTAGTAGAACCAAATATCTGCTAATATATATGCAGGAAAAAAATTATACTTACAGCATGAAACCCTATATTTTAGCAAAGGATGAGTGGAAAGTATTTAAAGGTCACAGTAGAGAAGCAATTAAACATGAGATCCCAATATATACTGTGGCAATGGGGACTAAAGTAATCTTTGGATGTAATAAATGAGAGTAGTATGTCAGAATATGCTGTATCTACCTTTGCTGTTCATGTTTTTAAAAGATGTTGAAAATTAGAAAAGGTTAAGAAAGTGCCACAGAAATTATTTGGGAGTTGGAGAAAATGTCTTGTATTCCTAGGCTTAGATCTTATGAAGAGAGGATTCTGTGTTGAAAATGTGTACATACTTTCCAGAGTGAAGTATGGATCGTATGAGGTACTCAAGTGATAGGACAAGCAAGAATGGCTTCAAACTGAAAGAGGGCAGATTTAGATTGGACTTTTGGAAGGAATTCCTCACTGTGAGAGTGGTGAGGCACTAGAGCAGGTTGCTCTCTCTCTAAAAGTATTTAAGGCCAGGTTGGAAAGGGCCCTTGGGCAACCTGGTCTGGTGAGATGTGTCTGTGCCTATGGCAGATGATTTCTGAGGTCCCTTCCAACCTAAGCCATTCCATGATCCCATAAATGAGAGATGCCTAGTGTCAAAGGACTTAGCAGACTTTCTGAGGAAGACATCTCAAGAGTGGTGTTCAGAAGAAGCAGACAGATAGATTCAGATTAGAAATGAGACATGCATTTTTAATGATGCTGATCAACCATTGCCATCAACTCCAAAGCAAAATGGTAGTTGCTTCCTCTCTTGATGTCTTTGAAAGGTCAGGCTGTGTTTCTACTGCCCACCACTGCACAGAAGACAATGTAGGCATAGCATTCAACACTAGATAACTTCTATATAGGGTGTGTGTGGTCAGATAAACGTGTGTAGATATGGAAAGAGCTGATGGTGAATGAAAGAGTCAGGACAGAAACTACTCACTGAAGTCCCCTGTTAGCAACTTCCCTGTCCATCTCACAGCAGCTCCAGCTAGCAGTCTCCAAACAGCAGCGAATGGTAGGTAGACGGTCTGAAGACAATCAGAATCCTGTAGAATATACTTTGCAAAATATTATGAATTACAACTAGTAGAAATACTTGCTTTAGTAGCAAGGATTTCCTTTTTTAATAAGACATTAAGTGCAGATGGATCCTGGTCAAAAGGTGTTGGACTGACTTCTTGAGGAATTTCAAGTTGCTTGGTTTTGCCGTTGCCTGGTAGGAAGTAGATTTTAGATACTGTAAACAAAAGCCATCTGGAAAACTAATTCAGGCTTCTTCAACGTTTTGGTATTATCCATCACAAATCAGATAAATTTTCAGCAAGTAATGCGGATCAGTTTTAAAGGCAACTTTTTACTACGTGAGAGCTACTATAAGAACATGCAGTAAGCCTGCATGAATGACTTTTTGTCACAACCATTCTGTACAGAAACAGGAAAAAATAATGTATTGTTAATATTCATAGCTTAAGTTCTGTTTTCTATGTTTTTGGAAGGAGGTTTACCTGTAAAATTATCATGAGTGTTAATAAGTAAATAATTAGTTGTTATTTTTGTGTAGTTATCATTATTAAACGTCAATATCATATCCAAGCAGTTTATTCTTCAGTATAAATAATTCCAAAACCATGGGCAGTTTTCACTGGTCCAAAATGCCTCAGGAATAGTTCTTAGCAATCACTGAAGTGACTTTCTGTAAGCAATGGGTTTATGTCTGTGAAGGTGTTTAATGCATTCTGCAGCGCTAACATCTTTTGTCCATCCCAGTATCAGAGTAATGATAAGGTTGGAAAAGACCTTAAAGATCATCCAGTCCAACCTAAATCCAACTAAACCAAGTAACCCTAACATCTCACAAACCAATTTAATAGTGTATGCCTCTGGTGTGTGGTCTGGATTCCTTCTTCTCATTGATAAGTGCAACTGATGCTTTTGCAATAATTCACATACATTAGCTAAGGGTCGTGGGGCATTGGAACAGGCTGCCCAGGAAAGTGGTAGAGTCACCATCTGGGGGGTTATTTAAATGACATGTAGACCTGCTGCTTAGGAACATGGTTTATTGGTCACTTGGCAGGGTTAGGTTAATGGTTGGACTTGATCTTCAAGATCTCTTCCAACTAAACTGATTCTGTAAGGATTCCTTCCAGAGTTGGGGGTACAAATGCCAAGGTTTCAAGGTGGTCGTGGTAGGTCTGTCTTTATATGAACTCCTTTGTTTTTAAGGACTTTAAATGTTCTGAAATAGGAGACATGTAAAGCATAAAAAAAATAAACATAGGAATAGCTGAGTATTGACCACTTTCAGAACTTAACGATCAATGTCTGGAATTACTGCAATTGAGTACTTACACCCATCAAATCACTCTCGTCCTTCATCACCTACTTAACTGACCCTGCAATTTGGTCTCCTCTGTTTATCTGCTCTGTCTGGACAAGGCCATAGAATTTGAAGAGTTATGCTAAAGTTGAGGAGCTGCTGTAACCTGTTATATAAACAAGTCTCTAAGGAGAAACAAAGGCATCTAAGATAGTAGCTGGGCACACAGATCTGAAAGGGACAAAATCATGAAAGACTAAGCTTCAAGATCATTGTTTTTCCTAGAAGTTTAAAATCTTCCAAGAAAAATGCTGGAGACTTGCTAGTATGCCAGTAGTTTTCCACTGCTTCAAGGTAAAGAAGCTGCTATTGAGAGGGTTTGAGCTACTAGAAGGAAATGCTTTAACAAGACATTAATGTGTTCCCGTAGGTTTCTGGGGTATTATGAACCATTATCAAAACAAAACAAAGTAGTCTGTTTGAAGTGGGACTCGTGACACATTCTCTTTCCTGTAATCTTCACCTTTATTTTCTGCTCTAGAATGTGTTGATTCATAGTTCTGCTGGTCACCAGCTTAATCTGCGCCCTCCTCTGCTGTGACGTGCCTCTGTGTATGTCAGTGTCTATATGTTCAAATGCCCTTAAAGCCGTTTCTGTTTTCTCACTGTTGGATAGGTAAGCAATTTTTGCTCAGAGGTAATAGTTTCTTTCAGGAAAACAATACTTTTCAGTGTTAATCAATGCTAAGTGCAGCACTGCTCAGCCTTCAAAACCTTCCCCTCTATGGCATGTTTGTCCTAATCTAGTGCAGGAGGTGGGGGGTAGGGGGGTGGGGAAGAGAGTCTGTTTTCCACGTTTCTTTTTTGTGCTTGCTATCATTTAAAAAGCAGCTTTGAACCTTGTTCATGGCTTTCCCAGATTTTGCTGTTAGCTGCCAAGTCCCTGTCAGATTGAAATTGAAACGGCAGAAAAAAGATTTTCAACATACTTTTTCTGCAATTTTTTTCTGTCTTTCACCTCTAATGAAATGACCTTTAACTGCCCCCTCATCCTACACTAAGCAATGCTGAGTTTTATACTCTAAATTCCAACTGCTTTATTAGATTAGCTATAAAATGGCTATTTAAAAATGAAAACAAAAGTCATTTGAGAAGTGTACGTGAAGGTATGCAATGACTGTGTTTAGATGCGTTGCTGAACTCTTTAGTTCCAAGGAAAAGACATCTTGCCTCTTACTCAGTGCTCATTCAGGTGAATGTAGTATTTTAATACAACAGATCATTGTAAAGCTAGCCTCATTTAGATTTTACTGTATTTATATATATTAAATATATATATATATATCTCACAGTATCACAGTAATGATGAGGCTGGAAAAGACCTTCAAGATCATCCAGTCCAACCTAAAACCAACCAAGTAACCCTAAACATCTGACATCTAGATATATACACTATATATGTAGTTATCAGTTTATGCTTTAAATCTGTAGTCATTTACCATCAAGTAATTGCTGTTTTATTGAAAAGGATGAATTGGCTTAGCTATTTCGTTTCAGTGTTAGGCTCTCATGTGTTAATGGAATATATATGCAAATTGCTTATCAAAATACCTAGTATGAGAAAGTCAGATTTACCAGGTCTTTCTATTTTTATACCTTAGAAGGTCTCGATGAAATGTGCTTCAGTCCCTCGCTGCACTATCTAATGTGCCAGTATTTCTTGCTACATTAAGTTTTCCTTTGTATGGTCTTTAACAGAAGAGATGCTCATCAGCATCAATATCTCTAAAGCTAACAGAAAAATACTACTTAAATAACGGGCGCGCAAGGGAAACATGAGATAAATATACAGGAGGCACAGAGTCATAATCACATGTCTGAACTACTTGACCCATTATTGGCATGTAGCAAAATACACACTAGTAATTATGTGGTTATCCCCCATGCTCACATCTTTCTGAACTGGGTCAACCTGACTCTAACATGGTAAATATTTGTAGAGAACTGAGTTTGGAGATACTACATCTGATACACTGCAATGTGCTCTAGGAGATGCCTGTATATAAGAACACATAGACATACAGCACACAAGATTTTAGGTGATTTATGATGCTTATCCCAGACAAGATTTAATAGCACTGGTTAGAGTCGTCACACATAGCGCAATGAGATACCACGATTTTGCTCGCTGAATGACACCAATGCATCACAACCTTGACTCTTGACACCGTTGATATTCCGGCCTGGGACATCTCAAGAAAAACTCTGACAAACTCAATGGTGGTGTTTTTCATGTCAGTGAAAGTCTTAAATGATAACAAACTTTATTTTCCTTTTCTGCTTGTGAGCTAAGTCAGGGCTTTTATCTTAGTTTAGATATGAAGAGCACAATAGCTCTGTAAGCCTGGCAAATGGTCTTCCTCGGTATCTTTTCCCAGATAGCATTTAATTAAAAAATGTAGAGTATGTTCTGTGTAGTGGTGGGGTAAGGAGGAACTTACAGAGGACCTCAAAGCAAATCTCATCAATACCTTTGCTTTAACATGCTGTTAGCTGATAAATCTAATACTAAGCCTCTACTTTTTGTTTGGTGTTGCATCTGAAAGATTTTCCTTGTTCACTGGATAGTTTCATAATTCTAGAATAATTTCCAAAGCCCTTTACTTTTTGCGTCAGGAAATGTCATTTCATTGCAAACTCTAAAAAGGAATAATGAAAATACAGGTAAATGTTGGGCTAGAGAATACCTCCTGTGATTTGCTTGGCAGAAATCAGCCCATGAAGATTGTTTTCAATTAATAAGGATAATAGTTGAGCCTGGTTTTATCAGCCTGTATTTTTATTTGGCTTTTTCTGCAGACAATGCAGTGCTACTAATTGGTTAATTAGTATTAATACGCACACAAGACCTTGTGAATTAAATATTGAACAGCTTTTGAGGTTCCAGAACAACTGAGATAAGTAAACAATTTTTCTTATCCTTTTCTCATTACTTTTGAGAATTTGGCTCTTACTGCTGTTTGTCTGCTGGCGGTATTTTTAAAGCATGCTTCAAAAAATCAACCGGGATGAGAAACAGAAAGATACCTAAATACAGAAGAATAAACAGCTAGTTTTCACGGTGCAGGAGATGTGTGCACAAGTGTTAGGCCACAAAATACTCAGAAACAAAAGCCTGACTGATGTAGTTAGAATTTGCTGTGGTGAACGCCTCTGCACGTTTGGGCTGCCAGAAGAGCAGGCAAATATTTTAACTGAGTGCTTCCTATTGCTGATAAACAAGAAGTTTACACTTAGTGTATTTGTCTTAATTTCACTCTTACCTCGATAATGTCTTAATTTTTTCAGTGTCCTTGGTCTAAAATTCTTATACACAAAGGTGGCTACAAATTCAGGCTTCATAAAAAATACCACTCTCAGCGTTTACAGCGTAGATGAATGTGGATCTGAGCACTGACTTGAGGCTGAGGGTAGCGCTTATATAAAAGTGTTAAAAAAGCCATTGCTTGGATTTGGTTCACCTTCAAGCAGCGACAGATACTTGTTCTAAATCATTGTACCATGTTTGCTCTTTTATGTATTCTTAGAGATGTTCTCAGAGGCAGTAATGTCATGATTAGAAGCTGTAGCACCTAAGATCCTTCTGTCTATGCTTTTAACTTTGGAGACTGTCTTTAAATGGCACGTGTTCCTTAAGGAAGCAAGTAGTAAGTTAAAGTTTGGTTAGATACATACATCTAATAAAATCTTTCCACTACATAGAGCCCAAGTACAGAGAGCTGTAGACAGGGCATGAGAAATGTGAATCAGGCTACTGGAGATCAATTTCTTCCTATGTCATTAACTCACTGTGAGTGTCCTGATGTGGACAAAAACATCTCTTCTGCTTCCATTCTTGGTGGGTCAATGATCAGTCTTCCTGACCTATGAATGAAATTCTATGAGGTGTTGGGATGTTTACAGATAGCCACAAAATATTAACTAGCTATTGGGAATGTGTTTTGGAAGAATCCTAGTATAGTTTAGATAGGACTTTTTAAAACTCTCCTAGTGTAATATCCTCAGGGTTCTCACGGCTGAATAGACATTTCAATATATGGATAGTGAGTAGCATGATCTACGTGTCGGATGTTTAGGGTTACTTGGTTGGTTTTAGGTTGGACTGGATGATTTTAACGTCTTTTCCAGCCTCATCAGTACTGTGAGACTGTGATTTATTATTTGTTCTCTAAAGTACAACATGACAAAGTGTGGCTCAGCAGTATTTCTAATAGCTGTAATGAGATCACTTCTGTGTTAATAGCCATTTCAAACCCATGTGTGGTATCTGTCAGAGTATAAGGACCGAAACTAATTTTTAAACTAAGAAACCTGGCAAAACTTTGGTGCAAACTAGTTTCAGCTCAACAGACAAAAACTTCCCATGTTTACAGTGATTTTTTTTTTAAATCCATTTTAGCAGCCTTTTGAACTCCAGCTTGGTGCTGTAGGTAACACATTTCTTTGAGATGGGCTTCAGACTGACTTCCTTAGTCATTGGGCTCAACCATCCCCGTCCACCGCAGAGGTCTCAGTGGCCTTTGCTGTTTTCCCTTCTCAGACTGATAAACTGCCCCTCCTTCTAGCTCTATACTTTGGGATTATCTAGTAGGTCAAGCTTTTGTAATTGAAGAGTAGTCCTGCTTTGTGATAATTCTATCATCACATAAAAGCAAGGAAGAAATAGCACCGTGGTAAAATTTAGTGCTTTGCATGCATCCCCCAACCCTGCTCAGAATTAGTGGCACTGGTACCAAAGGTGAGAACAGCACCATTAATATAAGAAGTAAGTAAATATAAACTCAATATGTTAGTCACTGCTCCAGTAAAGCATCTCAGAAGTTTTTTCTGAAGATGAAGCATATATTTTGAGCAAAACAGTTGCACTATACAGCCATGATGACTGATCCCAAAGCTTGAAGGCACCTATAATGCCGAGGAGATTATGGCTTTATAAAATTCCTCAAAACAGAGGTTGAAATTAAAGAGACTTTTTCTAGCTTTAGGTGGGAATTCTCTAGCTGTTTTATCACAGGAGTTCTTCTGTACTAAGATGTCAGTTCAGCTGGTAATTGGTATATTTTGTCCTTCAAGACTGGTTTGCTTTTTCTTTCTCTGTTTTTTACTCCCGTGCACAGTCTTCTGCCTTGTAATACATTTATTTTTCTGAGAAGTGTTAAGAATTGAACTATTTGAACCGAGCAAAAGTGGGAATATGATCTAGAAAAGTGCTTTTAAAGAATGTTTTAAATATTACATGGAGATTGAGGAACTAACTTTTGTAAGTGCTAACCTATTGACAGGACCAGGAAGCAATAATTTATTTGTTTCCTTCTCTGTTGTTGAGATCTAAATAGGACCTGTGTTTGGCAGGGCTTGGAAACCATCTAATCCATATTTGTGTATCTTGTATTTGTATATTTTATATTTGTATTTGTATATTTTGTATTTGTATTTTGTATTTGCATGGGAGCAGGAGAATTGGTTGCTCCTTATTTACTCTGTCAGTTACAGTGGTGGTACCTGTCTCTTCATCTCCTATTCAAAAAGAAATTAGCAATTAATAGAATGTGATTATTTTTTACTTTGATTATATTTTAATTTCAACTATTGGAAATATTGTATTAAATTGATGGTATGTACATACTTTTAATTTTGGAGGCAATATGAGGAAGCACAAGGTATGTTAAAGCATATTTAACATGTAATATCACTGCCTTGGGCTAACACCATCAAATATCTCCTAGACAGACGAACTTCCCTTTGGCAGCAACTAATTACAATTACCCTGGGAGTACCATTGGGGTAATCAATGTTTACATAGTGAAATAGTTTCCTAAATACTCATGAGTCAAAAAACTGGGGCTCCTACCCCAAGTTAATCTAGATTCTTACTCTGCCAGGAATCCTGATCACAGAGCTTGAAAGATCTTGATCAGATTTGATAGTTAGACCTGTCCTGTGAGTTTGTTTGCCAGATCACAGCCTTCAATCAATCCTAAGGAATTGTCAATAGGCTCTTGGAACAAAGGGGTTTAAATACTCATCGTTTGGTTCACAGACAGCCTCAATCATCTTTCTTGGGGGAACATCCACCAAAGCTGATTATCTTCTTTGGTCAAAGTCTCCACTCTGCCTTCTTGGGAGTGCTCTAAATAAGTGAATATATGCCCAGAATCAATACTTTTCCCTCCCGTCCTGAGTCTCCCACCCGTAACCAGGGACTCTCTTAGTGACAGATAGGAAGTACCTGGAGCTCTGTTAAGCTGAAAACCAAACACTTTCTCAAAGTAGCCATTAGGTAGCCTCTTCAAAGCAGGATACATTAGGTGGTTTAGCTGCCTTTGCATTACATTTACTCCATCCTGCCTTCTTTTTTATGGGCTCCAGCACCCAACTAACCAAGACTAAGCTGGAAGAGTAAGTGCAGTTGTTAAAGATGTTCACAATAATCTGCTGTAACAAGATAAATATCTTATCCAGAGCTTTTATGACTGCAAAATTAATTGGTTCACAAGAAAAAAGGAATAAGTGTTTACAAGGCAAACTGTTATGAATAAAAACCTTCTGCTGTCCGTGACTCAGGAGTTATCTAGAAACACTGACAGAACACCTTATCTTGGCACCTCTACTTGAGGCAGAAAGTGCCAGGGCATAGGTACCTGAAAATTAAAGATATGTGAACATAACACTATTAAACCTTTAAAATTATCACTTGTGGGATTAGGTAGAACTAGAGCAGGAGGGTTTACAGATTTTCTGAATGTATGGTCTTTGGAAACTCAAGGTGTTATTTTCTAAATGTTAAAGTGCTTTTGACACTGGAGACAGGACAAAGGGTCGTAGTCTTGAGCTCCACTGGGGAGAGGTTTAGACTTGACATTAGGAAAAGGTTTTTCACTGACAGAGTGATCTGGTTTTGGAACGGGCTGCCCATGGAGGTGGTCGAGTAGCCACCCCTGGAGGTGTTCAAGATTAGTCTGGCTGAAGTACTGAGTGGCATGAGCTAGATGTCAGATGTTAGGGTTACTCGGTTTATTTGGATTTAGGTTGGACTGGATGATCTTTAAGGTCTTTTCCAACCTCATCATTACTGGGATACTGTGATACTGTGACATAAAACAGTTGTTTCAGTCTGCAGTTTGCCTTGCAGTGGCAAAGTCTAGATTTGGATGATCTCTTTCTGGAAGTTTCAGGTCAAACTGCTCTCTCCAAAATCTGAACTAAAGGTGCCAATAAATATACCACCTGAGGTTGACTCTAGCCAAATAGGTTGTGCAAGTGGCTAGGGAACCCAGGCAAGTTTTCACCTTTCACATATCTCCAAGTCAAAATACATGTCTTTCCGTAAGCCTCTCTAACCACTCATCAATTTCTAAAATGCGAGGGCTGTGAAAACTACACTGCTGATTTAGTTACTAGCTCTGAAGTAGACAAAAAATACCAAATTCAAACAAACCCAAGCCAAACAACAGCAAAGAAGTAGCCCTGGAGTTTTCCTACATGACCAGTGGTTGTTGCAGAAAGCATTACGTAACAAAAATACCATCAGCCTTAAAGAGAAGCAGCACTGTGCGTGCCCAGCTACTGCTGAATCACATGAAAATCTGTATGTTTGATGCATGAATTCCTAGAAAGGTTGTTTTGAACTGTGCCTTCAAAACGTTGCTTGTTTAGTACAAGAGCCACAAGGAAAAAGTATCTCTCAAGCAATTATTGGTAAAGCTGTGATACGGTGAATGAAAGAAACCTTTTAATCAATCTTATTAATAGAGATGGTTTTACTATGAATTCTTTTTTCCAAATTTCATATTCCTGTGCTCATCCAGCTTTTAATTAATATCTTTGCTTCATAACGAGATGTCAGACAAGGTTTACTGGAATATGCTGCCTAGTATTCCCCAATTTCTAGCCATGCCTGGATATATTGCAGTGCCTTTAGCTTTGCCTCAGGCCTTTGGTACCTCCAGCTGTTTTATTATTGGCCGATTTACTGTGAAAATAAAGAATAGAAATATATAAATGAATATTTTTGTTGCTACCTAATCATCAAAAAAATAGACTGTTTTCTCTCTCTTGAGTAGCAGATCAGTCCTTTTAAAAAATACGAAACCTTTACAGTCAGCAGCAGTTCTTGTGGGTGGACAGTGTACTGTAGGCTGAATCTTGTCAGAATTAGGTGTAAAATACAGTAGTAACACAATTATTGAAATGAGTTTATGCCTTCAACAACTGAAATTAAATTCCAGAACCGCAGTGCAAATTATTTAGGTGAATTAAACCTGGGTATCTCCCCCTGATGAGTATTTAATGGTAGGAAATTTGAGCTGGATCCAGGATGTGTTTCAAAAAAAAAAAAAGAGAGAGCACTCATGACATCCCTCCATATAAAAATGTTTTGGTGATCATCCTGTTTAAATAGTAACATTTTATTTTTCTAAGCACTTAGATTCTTGATCTGAATCCATATTCATGGAAGTCTGCTGTAATCCACTTTACCACTTAATGTTGCAATTCAAATGTTCAGTAAGAAGCAAAGCCCTCCAGAATAAAGCATGAATATTACCATGTGGGGCTGTAAAGAGAAGACTATTAGAATATATCACCAACACGCTAGGGGACCATTTAGTGCACTGCTCTAAATACATCATTTAATTACAATGGAGACATTACTTCATGTTTCTACTGATGTAAGTATTATTAGAATTCATGATATTCGCAGGCTACTGTGGGCCATTACATTGGCCATAAGCTATTCCATAAGATTTACTACTAAAGGCCCGCAAGGGTATTTGAGCATTCATGGATTCTGTGGCAGTAGGCTTTTATCTAAGACACATAAGTGAGGGACAACCGAGTTATTATCTCTAAGAAACATAGCTTAATATTTTGGATTCTAAAGGTTAAGGTACCATAAATCCTCAATTACTCTGAGATATCACATAAAAAGACATTTTTATTTTATTTTACTCTACTCTGCCTCTTAAAATATTTTATGATGGCAGTTTCTAGAGTTGTACCATGTTTACATTTAGTCCCTGGATGCATCACAAACACTGACACAGCATTTCCTTTAAACTGCTGTAATGCAGGCAAAACACATGCAGGGATATTCCCCCTCATTTCTGTGCTCTCATACATGGCGTTCCCAGTGTGATTAATCTGTCACCCAGCTCTGATGAAAGTCATTGCAGACATTCCCACCTCATGGAAGGTCTTGTTAGTTAGCTGGTGGACAAGTCCTGCTGCGCATGAAGAAAAGTAAATACAAATCTCTGTCATTTAAAACCAGAGAGCTCAACATTTTCAGAGATTAAATACTTTTCTGCTGAAGCTGGTCTTATAAAGTGTGTCTTTTTCTTCTCTAGGTGATCTATAGACTTCTAGCAGTACATGGTTTTATCTGGTTGTTCAAGTAGGTTTCTTAATTATGACAGTAAATCAGCGTCTTCCGTTTAATGCCGCTCCTCCAAAATAGTTCAGACTTCCCAAGTCATCATTAGGAGTCATTTGCTGGTCTCTTTATGTACCCAACCACATCTTTACCACACTTGTTATAATTATTACATTGCAAATTACGATGAAGGATGGCTCAGTTTTTCAGTCAGACCACAGCAAGTGTCACTGATAAAGTCTGGAGTTGCCAGCAGGGCCAGCTCATGTGGTATCTTCATACTGTGTGGCTATGTGGCTGCTTCTCCAGTACAGGGTTGAGTGTGGTGCTATGTTCCCTGGCAGCATAAGCAGAACATCAGACATTAAGCAGCAGTTACAGAATTATTGAGGCTGAAANGCAGTACAGGGTTGAGCGTGGTGCTACGTTCCCTGGCAGTTACAGAATTACTGAGGCTGAAAAAGACCTCTAAGATCATCAAGTCCAGTTTGGTACCAAGGCAGAAACTCTGCCCACTTAGTCAGTCTGCCTGGTTTCGTGAGTGGATGTTGAACTTGGATGATTTACACGAGTATGGCTGTGTAAATTATTTTGGACTGGTTTGTTTAGTATTGGATGAGGACCAAGAACGCTTTCTGTAACAATCTTAAAAAATCCATGCAGACATTATCTTAGAGGTCAAGGTAAGTTAATATTGCTTTAGGAAGGATAGAAAATCAAAGAGATACCTGCTTGTAAAAGCTCCAGGACAAGAATGGTCTTTCTCCTCTGCGCCCTGCATTAGTTTAGTCTGTGTTTTAATGGTTACCTTAAAGAAATATAGAAATAAAGAGCTATGTTTAGTCAGAATTTAGAAGCAGTTTAGATCCAGAGAGTTGGCTCTACGTTTTCATTAACAGCTTCAAATCCCAAGTTGTATCTGACTTTATCTGTGAAGCCAGAGACCTCACAGATGCATGTATGTTTTCTCAGGCTGCTCTAGAACTGGTCCATGTTTTGGCCATGGTAGGGTGTCTGCATCATGCCAGAAGTATGTGAAGTGCCATAGAGCAATTGCTTGGGTTGCTTTTTGTTTCAGTAGTTGAGTCCGCTGAGGACTGAAATTGATTTTCCTTATGTTAGCATGTGAAGGCTCTGCCCCTTGACCCGCTGCTGGCGAGTGCGAGGGGCACAGAAAGGCTGCAGCTCTGCAGAAGTAAGCAGCGCTATGCCTCTTCTTACAGGCACGTTCTCCTTCCAAAATTGTTCTCTCCCCTGTGCTTTTCCTTTCTACCCTGTTCTGCTGGATTGTCCCATAAATATTTCGTATCCCCAAACCAATATATTTTTACTTGCAATCGCATAATATTTTTAAAAGTAACAGAAATGCTTGATCTGTATTCATGAACCAGGTAACACTGGTCAGAGCAGTCAAGCACACCTCCAGCAATTGGTAATAGGGGCCATCTATTCTACACCATTATTTCTGTGCAGCTTAATCCCATATCAAACATCCTGCTGTATGTCAGCGTTGTCACCGGTGATGCCATGATACGAAGACTAGGGAAAGAGAACAGGGGCTGCAATTGTAGAAGCAAGCTCAGTCATGGCCTATGCACACTCTTGGGTAGAAAGACCACTGCTCATCCTATAAATGTCTTCAGAAAGTGACAAAATACATATTTTTCTACATGAACTGGTTGTTTTAATCCTCTTTTCTCAAAAATGCCAGCGGTTGCTTTGTTGTCAGGTGTTGGTGCTATAGCTGTCATCCACTGCCTGCATTCTAGGTTATGTCCTAATGCTTGCCTGGAGACTAAACCTCATGGGAGCTATGTTGTCACCATTGCGATTTACACCACTCTCCAAAATCATGTTGGACTGGTGGGATCTTTGAATTTGTGTACTCTGTATGAGGTTTTTCTCTTACTTTATTTTGAAATTCCACACCATGTATGAATAGATCTATTCTATTGCTGAGTGGTATGGTCTAGATGTCAGATGTTAGGTTTACTTGGTTGGTTTTAGGTTGGACTGGATGATCTTGAAGGTCTTTTCCAGCCTCATCATTACTGTGATTACAATATACTCATGGCTTTTTATCTTGTTAGGAAGAGGGAAAATGTATTGAGGAAGAATAAGCCACGTTTCAGTGTCTGCTCTCAGTAGGTGGCACTCTTCCCTCTGAGTATGTGCAAGTTAAACTCTCAGCAATTCTGTTCCCAAGGTTCATGTTTTAACTCAAAAGCAAGAGTGAAGTCCAGTGCTTTATGAGTGCTGAAGGCTCATAAGACCTTTTGCAAGAGATGGGGCAGTGTTTTTCCGTGTCCTTGGAATCTTCTTTACTCTTGTAATTACAAGCTGCATATCTGTGTTTTCTCTCAGGTAGATTTGTTACTCATTATTATTATATATAAGTTACTCATTATTATGATATATAAGTTACTCATATTCCCCACAGTCACCCACAAAACAGAATTGACATGCCTGTGTCCACTTGGAATAACTGACAACGTCTTTACCAGCGCTGGTTGCATGTCATCAGTTAGTGAAATGATTTGCTGACCTTCTGCAGACTGTAAAGTAATGTTTGTCTTTTGATAGTCTTACCACCCTAAATAAACAAGATGTCACTTACTTAGCTGTTCCTATTTTGTTAACAAGAGGGTGATAAAGGAGCAGTGCTTTTCCCTTTTGGAGAGTTAAATGGACTTGTAGTAAGGAACAGAGGTGTACGTCCATGTGCACTGATAATCATCGCTGTTTTCTTTGCTGTGCAGTGTTGAGGAATGCCCTTGCCGTTCTTACTCAGAACCATGCACGGGGATTAAAATCACACTGCAAAACAGATGAAAGAATAGCAGAGGAAAAATGAAGGAAGTAGGGAGGAAAAGGAGAGCGCAAGAACATCGTGCCACCTCTTAATGTGTCTTAAATAGAAACAGATTGTTTTTCAATAAAGAGGGTATGATGTTTATGTTTATCTCTTACACTAGGGCAGTTCTAGATTAGAGTAATATAAACTCCATCCCCATACCTGTCAGAACACGTAGGCAGAATTCAGAGTCAGGAATGTACGGGAATATTTCGCTCCAAGAGGCAGACTTTTCAGATTGCAATGGTAATCAGAGTATTTATGGGACCGGAGCACTTTTTATTATTAAAGTTGCAATAGCTGGCTCTGTTTATGCTCTGCTCCCTCCGAACTTTCCCCACTGGTTAAGCTGCAAGAGAAGAAAGTAGGCTGGGGAAGTTAAGGTGATGAGAAGGTACTCAAGCACTTAGAATAAAGGTCTTTACCTTGGGTGGGAGAATGTGAACAACTTCATTGAAGTGTATCAGTGTTCTGTAAACAGAGACCTCCTGCAGCTGAAGAACTAGGTGATAGTTCTTCCTCTTCTTTGGGTGACTACTCTATGGGGACTTCTGGAGAGAAAAGCCTCTTGGAATATGTCAAAACAGGAATCTTAATGATTTGGAAAAGCAGTAATGGTTTGAACTGTATTTTCCTTGCTCTATGCTGACTGCTTTTCTGCTTTGACTCCTCCTCTTGTATATAGCATTTTCACTTCGTGTTCTGTCCATGCAGTATTCTGACCCTTTAACCTTATTTCCTTGTTACTCTCACCCTGCATTTGATAACTTGTCTCCTTTTCTCCTTCCCCAAAGGATCTGATGCTATTTGCCATTCTTTTCCTTGCTCATTTGTTACCTCTGCCATAATTCCTCTAGAAGGTTGGTATGGAACAGACCATACTGGGAAAATCTTCCTTTTCCCTGCTTACAAGGTGAGCTCTGTGTGCTGCTTTGTAAGTTTGAACAGTGTCTGTTCTCAATATCTCTGTCATATAACCGGCGGGAGTCAAGATGCTCCTGAAAAAGCTGAACCCTAGACCCTGCTGTCATTGGAAGGGTAGGTGTGTTAAACCAGAGCATGCAACTGCCTTTGAGCACCAGTTACGATGCTAACTTGATGGTACAGATACACCTGGCCTTGACACATTCCTGTTTTCTGAGTTGATTTGTCCTGCATAGGCAGTTAATTTTCATTCTCTTTAATATAATTTATATTTTTAGACCTAAACGTGGCCTTCTATCAGCCATGTTGTCTCCTATTTACATACACATCCAGTGAATTAGAAAATGTAGAAGTACTAGCTAGCATGGGTAGCACTAGTCTTGTGTGGAATGTCTGAGTTCATGCAATGATGATAAAAAAGAGCTCTCCTACTCTAACTTTTAGATAGGAACAGAAGCTGAAGCTTTAGGAAAAGACAGTATTGAGCTTGTATCTGTGACGGAGAAATGTGAAGCTCATCAGAATGTTAGTTTTGCTCTTCCCTCCTCTCTCAATCTCTCTCATTCTTATTTTCTTCCACTTTTTTCTGAAGGTGTTTTCTGTCATAGTGTTACGAATAGTGCACCGTGTGTCTTTGGAGTTGGTTTATTATATGTAGCATGTAATAAAGATCATAGAAAGTCCTACTTCATGTTGCTGTCAGTAACCTCAGCTCTAACAAAGCCTTATGTTTTACTTCAGTATATTTTCTCTGGATTTTTCTATATTTATCATCCTAAAAAGATCCTGTTCACTGCATAAGGAAGAATGAAAAATCACCGTGTTCAGGAGTTTAGCTTCCCAGATAATCCACCCTCCTGCAGCTATGTGTACCCTTGACGTTTGTAGGCAATTCATATTGGGCACTAACATGCATAATAATCCTAGGCAATGAAAATAGTGCGGGGTGAAAAAAAGTCATGCCAAGTAAACTGCAGCTCAGGGCAAAAGGACAATGCCTAGTTTTTATGCATCGCTTCAGCCTTACCTTGGCCACGAACAGTGTTACGGCATGGAGTGAATTTTTGATCTAACATAAGCATAAATAGATAATGGCATTTAGCATGAAAAAAAGGAGATGCTTGGGCAATGTAAGATGATATCAATCCATTTGTGGAATTATAACAATTTAAAGGATGCTTGGGCAATGTAAGGTGATATAAATCTATTCGTAGAATTATAACAATTTAAATCATTTGAGAATCTTAGGGCCAAATGAAAACAAAAGAGTAACACAAATGCTTCTGCTGCAGTTCAAGGCATATATTGAATTCTGTAAATCATAATATTCTGCATCTGCTACACTGAAAAATAGTGGTGTGTTTTATTTCTTAGCTTTTCTTCCTTCTTTGTATCCTTGCCACACACATTCTTATTTCAAATCGCTGATTCTTGAAGAAACAGGAGAATAAACCACATAATTGATATTCTATCCCCCAGAGAGTATAGAGCTGGCCTTTGGGGGCCAGATGAGACTATACTTTCAAGTGAAGCACCCAGCTACAGATACTCTTCTGTTTCCTGTTATTTAGAACAGTCCCCTCTTTTCCTGCTGCTCTAACTCAGCTTATGAGCCTGCCCTCACTAAATTAAAGGAAAAAACACTCTCTTTAGATGCCATTCCTCTGTATGCACTCATGTCTCCAAGGCTTAAGATCTAACAATCCTCTAACAACTTGGCCTGGAAAGATGAATAGCTTTTAAAACATTGTGTAGATTGTTTTAATTGGGAAGGGAGTAATGGGTTTAGAAGAACCGGAACGGTTTTTTAACCAGCTTGATTGCAAGGATTATCACATGCACGTTGAATTAGAGAAATCCAGGGAAAAGAGACTAAATTCCTGCCTTTCCTGGGCATGGTAGTGAAAGGTGCAACTAAAAGCAAACAGCACAAACTGTTTTAATCAAAGTAGTCTAGCAAGAAGCAATCAATTAAAGAACAGTCTGATTCTCTGTGACATCAATGTATGAAAATCTGTTAGACGCCAGATTGTGTCTCAAGACACATATGATGAACTGAACAAAATGACCTGCTAATAGCTTTTACGGGTAATAAATGCATCATGTTATTGGTAATTCTACAGATGGTAAATCAAGCTAATATCCAGACTGAAACAAGCTACTTGTTAAATAGACTTCAAAAATATTCTTCCTTGTTATTCTGTAATGGTGTCACACAGAGAAAGATGATTGTTCTTTGGTTTTGAGCATTTTTAAATCAAGGTATGTTTCAGCACGCAGGCAATTTAATTTTCAAATTCTTTAAAGGAAGTTCGGAGTGATCTGGGCTTCTGTGTCTAAATGTTCTCATGGTGATTGTTTCACATGTGTTCTCACATTGATTTCACGATGCCTACTGATAATGTGAAGCTGCTCTTCAGGATGCAGGACTTTCTGTTGTAGAGATGTAACTGTGGGATTTGTGATTTCTAGATTAGGGGATGCTGCAAAAGTGGAGTTAATCAAGACTTCCGTGTATACACATCAGCCCTCAATTTGATGTTTGTCAAATGATTCAATCTATAAACCAATTCTGTAAAGAATGGGATTAATTTAAGCACCAAGGCAGAGAAATTGTTGGTTAAATATATATATTGATATCCTCCAAATTATTGCTCACAAATGGTAAGGCAAAGTGAATAGAGCAAACCCAAAAAGTTATTGTACCTCCTCATGCCAAAGCCTTTACAAAATTGAAGATTGCATACATTTTGGACTATTCTCAGTTTGTTTTTAATAGCAAAAAAAATCAAATCATTCTGGGTAGCAATTATTTACTGTAGAGAAGTATCTACTCTCAATAATAAATTGTATTTTTGAGGCTATTCAGTTCCGTACTTATCCTCCACGCACTCAAACAGATGCTTGACGGTCAATTATTATACTACCTGTTAGAAGGAGTTTCTGACAGGCTAATTCATCATCAAACTAGAAAATGACATGCAAACATTAACAGAAATTGAAGTAACACCTTGACATGTTAAGTACTGCAAAGCAATTCAGGAAACTGAGAGTCACAGGTAGCAAAAAAGCAGGTTACAAAATCAGAAAGGTTCGGGTTTTGGGAATCATCAGATACTTGTGAAGGTGAGGTGGCCTCGGTTCCTGCCTCACTGTTTTAGTTCTTCTACATCGCATCTAGAAATATTAATAACATCTTTCTTTACTCACCACTTACTATATTTGTTCTAACTACATCTCCTCTCATTACCCCACACTTGAACTAATTGGGTCTTGCTTGAGTTTTTAATGGGTTTTCTTAACAATTTAGTATTGCCATCAAACTTACAGGACTGTTGATAAATGCTAAATATTGATAACATCATCAAAGCTTTATTTAAATTAGAAAATTAGCTTACCCAGTACATTCGTGATCCGTTGTGGTCATTTTCAGTGAATACTGAAATCAAACTACTAACGAAGAAGCTGGAGGAAACACATTGTTAAATCTGTTTGTGCTATTAGGATACTGAACCCCCCTCTTCTAGTGTGGAAGGCAGATTTTAGCTTGGAGGGAGGTAGAGGCAGGACTGGGATGTGTAGTTTCTGGCAGAAAGAGAGAATAAGTACTGGCCAACAGTGGAGACATGACACGAGTTGAATGTACAGCAAGTTTTCTGATAAGACTAAACTAGGAGGAGCTGTGGACTGCTTTGAGGGTAAAGAGACCTTACAGAGAGATCTAGATAGACTAGATAGCTAGGATATAACTGTATGAAATTTAACAAGAGCAAGTGAGGAATTCTCTCTACCTGGGATGTGGCAGTCCTGTACATATGTACAAACTGGGTGATGAGATGCTACAGAGCAGTCCTATGGAAAGAGATCTGGTGTTCTGGGTTGACGTCAAGTTGAATGAGCCAACACTATGCCCTGACCTGTCCTATACTGCAGCAAGCACAACATATTGAGCTGGTCAAGGGAGGCGACTGTCTCTCTCTGCACTGCCGTGGAGTACTGGTGTACTGCAGTTTTGGGAATCTCAATGAAAGAAGGACATCAAACTATTAGAGAATGTTCAGGGGAGGGTGACCAAGATAGTGAATGCCCTTGAGGGAAGATACTGCTTCATTTGTTCAGCTTGAAGAAGCTCAAGGTGGGCAGCAGAACACAGGTTGCTTGTGTCATCTCATGACCAGTAGCAATAGGACAGGAGAAAATGGAATGAAGCTGTATCAGAGGAAGTTCAGGTTGGACACTGGGAAGAGGTTCTTCGCTGAAAAGGTGATTAGTCACTGGAACAGGGTATCTAGGGAAGTGGTCATGGCAGAAAGAGTTCAAGGAATGTCTGGATGATGCTCTAAGCAATTTCATTTTGGTTTAGACAGTCTTGTGAAGAGCAGAGGATTGGAAAGTTGGATTTGATGATCCTTGTAGGTCCCTTCTAGCTAATAATTTGAGGAAATTAAGACTTCCTTGAACAGAAGTTACTTCCAAAATATTAATACTTCTGTGTGAGATATTGCCAAAACTCTGTCTGTAATTACACCATAACTGTGTGAAAAATACCCTGGGTTTCTGTGTATGCTGTCATATTACTTATTTTTAAAGCCTTTAGAATGTTTAAATGAAAGTATAACATATTGTTTATTATATGTGCTAGTAAAGCCAACAAAATAGTATTGCTTTTGCCCTAGCCAACTCATCCCAAAGTTGGCTGCAGTGCTGAAGCCGACTTTAGTTATTTTCTTGGTGAACAGTTAACAAACTGAGACATTGCAGAGTGCCTCTGCCTCCATCCTTACCCCTTCAGTCACCATCTGCTTGTTTCAAATGGGCCAACAGTTCTGCTTTATATTTCCATGGAAACTCTTCTGTATATTAAAATGGGCAATAACTGAATTTCAAATTGTAATGACAAAGTCAAGAGTTACTGGGATAGTGCTCCCCCTCGGTCATAAAAATTGTATGAGAATTTCTACTTGAGATTCACTTAGTACCAACTTGGAGAGGAGTTTGGCTCTCAGCAAAATACTCCTCGTTCGTAGGTATATCATCATTATCCCTTTGACTTCTGACACAGTGCCCACTGTAAGGTTGTTTTATTATGGTAAATACTGAAAAAAATCCAGACAAAGCAGCATGGTGAACACAGGGTTTTTCAGCAGCAGTCCACTCCACATCATTTTTATCCAGTATAATATAGTAGTTGCCAGAGGCACTGTGCAAACACACAAACTTTCTCTCGCTGCCCAAAAGAGCTTAAAAATCTTAAGAGTATTAACAAGTAGCATGGAAAGATCTATGCTTCCATTTTGTCAGAAAGAGGTAGGGTGGACTCTATATGGGTGGTGGCTTCTAACTCAGAATCAGGTCTGTCAGTTCTCAGAACAGAAAATACACGTAGTGAGAAAAGACACACAAACCAATAAGGGTTACCTGAGAGGTGATTTGTATGTTGCCTGTAGCATGATTTAGTTCTGATGATATAATTCACATTTCTTCCCCGTTAGGAATCTCATACAAAAGTTTTCTAGAAGAACCTGTACTTTGAAAAACACTTACAGCACCCACTGCTGTATGGATGGTAGGTGACCCTAGTGGGTCATTCACCCAGATCATCATCTCTGTTGTTTCTTCAAAACCAAGAAAGCATTTGGCTCCTTTTTCTTTTCAAATAACTGAACTCTAAACTTTCTGGAATAATAATAATTAGAGTAATCATTTTTGTGTGCTTAGAGACTGGAATCAGCTTTCAGCATGCCACAGCCAGTGTTGCAGACCCGTTTATTGTCCATATTCCAGGTACCATCAAATTAATAACAACTATTAGGAACAACTCAAACATCAAATTAGGAACAACTCAAACAATTGGACTTTAAAGCATCTGTTTGTTCTCTGGATGATGAGAAGATGAAAATACTGTGGTGTGTATCTTGGGAATTCTTTTTAATGCTAAAATTTATTTAAAATTAAGTGTACTATAACAGTTCAAATATTGCTCCAAATGCTAAACTATAATCTCTTGGCAGATATTTAACACAAATTGAAAAAGCTTAAAGGACTTAAAATGGCTTTGAAGCATTATAGAGAAGCAGTTAGCATTTATAAATGATAGGACATTAATGGTTTCCTTCTACATTTAGCATTAGTCTTTGAAGAACGAAATTGATGTGTCTCACTCCAGTAATTTACAACACACATGTGTGTGCATGAGCTTGCTTAGTTTACGCATTTGTTTTGAGATTCTTTATGCTTTGGTAATATAGAGAAATCCACAACAGTACCTTTATTATGACAGAAGGTTATCTAGAACAAAACCTTTCCCATTTTTGTTTTAGGTTTTGTTTTACTGTTGACATACTGGCTAAATTACTGGCTTATTATTTACTCTCCTTTCTGACATTGTGTAATCCACCTGGATTTGGGGAAAAGACATCTTCAGCTCATGAATGAAATAGCCTTACATTTAAGAGGAAGAAATATCTTATAGGTAAGCTATCCTAGTTGAAATCCTGTGGTGTAGGAGCTTAAGTACCTGACTTCCATGCCTGTGTCAAGGATAGCAAAAACAGCTAAAAATAATGGATGGTTGTCTTAGACCTGGAATAAGTCTTGACTTTAAATGATTCCATTATGGAGGAGTTATACTATGGGCTATTTTGCTCCTGGCAGGAGTTGTACGGAATAGTTTGTGTTTAATAAAAATGTGGGGGGCAAACTAGGTAAGTTTAAAGAAAAATAAAGATTTGTGAGGTTTTCTAGATGAACACTTTCCCCTCTGTGTGCAAAATAAAGAGGAGAAAAAGAAATTAAACAGAGGAAAAGAGCCACAAAGGGATTTTAAACTAGTGGTCTTCAAAGTTTTCTTGTCCAACCTAGACTGGAAGGTGATGTTATCTGTAGATTCCCTAGACCAGTACAGAACAGGTCACTCCTGATGATAAAAGGGAGTTGGACAAAATATTTGACAAAGCAATTATACATTGAGCTGTTCTACATTCCAAATAATACTTATTTTAATGTCAGCTTAGTATTTCTAATAATTGTATGTGACATAGACTGTTTGCTAATGGGAAAAGTCCCAAATTTCTAAGCAGCAGTCAGATCAGATGTCCCATGATTATTAAATGCAGTTATTTTCTTCTAGATTAACACCAAACTTTAAGAATTGAAGACGTGTGGCCCTAGTGTACAGTCATGACTGAACCCTGACAGTAGAAAAAGAAACACCCACAGCAAAATAAACCCCCAAATTGTTCTTATGAGTCAGTCATCTACAACTGTAAATTTAAGTCCCTACAATTTTCCATTTTGTGGATAGAATCACAGAATCATTTAGTTTTTCACTGAAAGAGTGGTCCAGTTTTGGAACGGGCTGCTCACAGAGGTGGTTGAGTCACCGTCTCTGGGGGTGTTCAAGGTTAGGCTGGATGAAGTGCTGAGTGGCATGAGCTAGATGTTAAATGTTAAGTTGGATTTAGGTGGGACTGGATAATCTTGAAGGTCTTTTCCAGCCTCATCAGTACTGTGAGACTGGGATACCTTAAAGATCATTGACTGTAGATAATTGATGATCTAAAATTGGAAGCCTAAAGTGAAGAACACTGGCTTTGCTTTCTCCCAAATTCTCATTANGCTTATATTAGGTTTCATATAAGCAGAGTTTGCTGAATAGAGACACATATGCCAAAGAAATTATTGAAGTTCAAGAGTTAAATACTTAGAATGGTTTTCTAATAGCCAGGCCGTTACCTGCTTAAGTTTACCTTTGACAGTTGGTAGGCATCCTTGTAAAAAACATTTGAGGGGAGGTCAAAGGAAAGAATGAATTTGTGGGAACAGGGAAGGCTATAGCTTAAAAGCCAAGGTCAGAGTTAAACTTCACTGACAAATTTGACCTTTTAAGTAGAGCAATTGGAAGCAAGATTAACCATTCCTTTTTACTACCTCCATCCATCTGAAATGCAAACGCCACAAGCACAGATAAACAGAACAGCAGTAGTTAACACACAAGTTAATTGTAATACAAATGCCTAGACACTCCTCAGACACTCACCAGTAGATACAACATAAGGAGGGTTAGAGCTTGGCCCAAGGAAAGGGTTTCTCTTACACCTGAAGTTATTTTGATAGCAAATGCACCTTTCAGTGTACTGCAATAGAAACTCCTCTCATACTCTGTATTTTACCCTCCTGGTAAGCACAAGGTGTTACCCCATACAACTGAGAGACAGGTTCTGCCTCACCCCACCTTAATTCACAATTTGCAGTACCCAAGGATTTGCTAAAGCCACCTCCTCCTCCTCTTCCCCAGGCTTACAAAAGGAAAGTTTGTTTTCCAACTACTTTTACTTTCTGCCATTGCACATAGCTAATAAATGTCTGACGACAAACCAGAGAAATATTTTCCTTTCTATGCTGATTCTACCCCTCTGACAGCATTTTTAAGGAAGTCATGTTTTGCTTTCTATGGAGCCTTTTTGATTTAACAGCACACAAAAAATCATTTGGAATCAGACATTGTCAAGCTTCTTGGAATGGCTTTAGAAAACACTCTCAGAAACCAAATCACATCCCACGCTGAACCTTTCTTTTAAGCCAATGCTGAACATTATTCTCTACCAATAACCCACACTCCCAAATAAACCTATTCCTGCCAGCTCTTGCTTCTTTATCATAAGTCTTGCAGTATTTAATGCTGTACTTGAAGCACCAGCTGCTGGACACAAGTGATAACAAGAAAGTCTCACCTTTCATTTAAAAATGTGCATGTTTCTAGCTTTCATAGCTGTGGAGGACTGCTTGAAAGCACCGTGCAAGACTAAGGGAAAATTCAGGAGAAATAGCATTTAGTGCAAATCTTATGATTTTAATTTTTTTCATATCAGGACTGACAACATTGTAGAACTGAAATTGCAATGAATAAATGAAAACAAGCCAGTTTAGAGGCTCTATGTACAAATACAGGCATGAAGACAATCAGAAGGGTAGAGATATTTTGTTAGCAATACGACAGACTATACTGTATTGGCAGACAGAAGTCCCAGGATTATTAAAAATGTATACTGACAAGACTTAAAATTATTACCTCATTGACAGTATCGATGCAAAACCACGGACACTGTTCTGTCTCTTTTCCTACCCAGCAATTAGTGTTGTAGAGCAGAGGACATCGTGCAGTCCCTACAAGGGAAAACAGCTTCGCCAACGTTGTGTAGTGGTCTACAGTTCTTAATTGCACAACAAAGCATCTTCTTTCTCCTGTGCTAAAACAAAACAGCTTAGGTAAGCTTAATTAGGCTCCAGCACTAATACTGACTTCCATCTTTGAATAATTCCAATGCTTTATGCTAATCCAAAGACATGAAGCCGTCCCAGTAAAACAGCTCCGTGCTTACCCTACTAGTATGAGAGATGCATTTAAGAAAGTGCCTTCTAAATTCTGAAACAATCTTGAACTGTTTTATTCTTTATTTTACCCGAAATAGAAACAATTTCATCAAGAATACCTCACCTTCTTGCAAGGGGAAAAGAGGAGAATTATGATAACTCATATGTCTTTGGAAGAGCTTTACCTGCTGTGATAAGCCTATTTGACTACATGGCTGCAAGAACAGTGACTTTTTGACATCAATTCCCATAAGGATATATCTTCCAAAGATTTGGTTTTCTTTACAATTTAATTCAGTTGCCCTGTGTGGAACTCCTGAGGTTTGAATATTGCTTCTGCAGCTTTCTTTCTCATGGCTCAAGTTTTCTTCTTCACATGACCATCAACCAACCCGATAGAGCACTGCTAATGCTGGCTGATGAATAATAATTCTGCTGGGAAAAGCAATAGAATTCTGTGAGATGACTAAACCTTATTGACATCTTTCAGCTTTCAGAAAGCGAAAGTGCCCCGAGAAGAACACTTCAGTAAAATTATACTGAAAGCTATTAAGCCATATTTTAATAATGTATACAAGTGCTAGACTACAGATGCATAGATAGGGCTGATGTTCTCCAGTTCTTTTCAGACAATGCTAACTTCAGAATCACTGTAAGAGGACCTTGCTGAATTGTCCTTTCTTTTTTAGGTAATCAGTTGGGTTTTTTTTCCTGAGAGTATAAAAGAGAGGTTTTCAGTATAGGAACACACTTTTAAGCTTTAATGTTTCATTAATCTCTAAAAGTGGGGTTTCTTTAGGCTAAGAAATACATTCCAAAAATAGCATTGAAATCTGTGGTTCAAAAATATCTCAATCACACACACACATATATATATGTTTTTTATATGTATCTATCAAGTGTTGAGGAACTAGAAATAGCTGAAGCTGAGCAAAGGACCTCTTTCTATTACACTTTCTGATGCTGAAGAATTTTCTGTCTATGACTAGGTAGAGTGAAGTCAACTGAATTGGAAGTCAGTGGGAATACCTCAGAGCATAATATTTTACTTGACAAGAGTAATGGTGGCAGAATACACCCTATGGGAATTGCACAGCTAAAGATTGGCACATTAAGTTGAAATACTCCTATTCTCCTCCCCTGTAGTATTTCCTGATCTGGACTTGTCAGTGTGCTTACAGCCTGACCTTCTGTTATTCCTTCTATTGACTCCTGGGCATTGGTTTTGTTTTGCTTTCCTTAAAACTGGAAATTCTGTTGGTGCAATATTCTATCAGGTTATTCACCTTGAGTCTAAGTCTCTCATCAGCTTCCTTTGGAAAGGAGAAACCCTCTGTAAGCAACTTGTGTATTTTTGCCCTCTAGGATAAAGGGAAGTTTTAAACAAATTTCTCAAGGATTTCATAACCCTGAAGTGTTGCTAAGGCAGCCATATCCTGGTTAATCAATGGTAGCTTAGAAGATGATGGATGGGGAACTCAGGAATACAGGAGATTGTAGTATTCCTCTAAGATACTGGGGAAAACCTTCTTTCTATTGTGCCCCTAGAAAGTGATCAAGTGTTTAGCTCTGAGGAAAGATATATTTGCATTAAATTTACACTGCATGGAAACGCTCTTCTGTTCAGTAAATACTGGGAGAGAATTCTGTTGGAAGAACATACATCCTAATTTTATTGCCATATAACTCTTTTCACAATGGATTCCAATGGTTATTTGCAACTCTGAGCAAATCACAAGCCCACTTGTATGCTGTTCAAAGAAACGTGCTATAGAAGGAATAAGCAACCACAAAATACCTCTTCCAAATTTAGGCGATTGAGAAATAGTTCCAAGATCTGTGCAGGGAGAGATTCATCAACCTGCGAGATGACAAAGAAAAAAAATAGTCAATACTGTTTTAGATCGGGCTAAATCAGGCAGAAGAGCAAAGTTATATAAAAATGAACCGGATGGATTCTTTCTTGGGTCTCTAATAGCAGGCTTCTATCCTATGGGTGCAACAGATTGAGTCAGCTTCTAAGTAGCTGCAAATCACAGGATCACAGTACTGATGAGGCTGGAAAAGACCTTCAAGATCATCCAGTCCAACCTAAAACCAACCAAATAAACCTAACATCTGACATCTAGATCATGCCACTCTTTGGTATAATGCCCCATTACACCCAAAGACAGGATTCCAAAGGGTGATAGAAGCATCTTGTATTGCTCTTCCAGTTGTTCAACACCTCTTCATAAAAAATGAACGCCACATTTGAGAAAAAAAAACACACACACAAAAGTTTTGCTTGTGTTCTCACGTGTTTCTTGTTTTCAGTGTGACAAAATGTTAAGGATCACTTTAGCTTCTACGTTGTATGAGTTTAGTTTATTTGGAGTATATTGTTCTGGCAAGCTGAATAATCCCCTATTGAGTTTGTGGAGGGTTCTTCTGAACTCCTGTACTCGTTGTTCTCTTGTTTCGAATAGAACATACGATCCTGTTTCCATTTCCTTGTGATGTTACTGCTATAGATGGCAGGAGAATAAACAGAGTCATTATATATCCTTCCTAAATTACTTCTTAATGATAACATGGGTTTTTTTCCTGTAACATTTATTTTCCTCTTTATTATGTATATAGGTGTAGGTTACTGTCACTTTGTTTTCACTCAAAAGTAGACCTTAGTATGAAATAGCTCAGGCCTGGGCATGTACATCAATCACATATTAGATGTTTAAGTTCTTTATCAAGGGCTATCTGGACGATCCTTCATGTGTACTGCATTTTATATTTATGTTACATTTGATTTTACTACTTATAGAAATAAATAGGATGTATCTACAGAACTGCAGAGGACAAAAACTACAGACTCTAGACCTAGGGTTTGTAATCAGTGGCTTGAGACTTTCAGTTTTCAGAGTTTGATCACCACCAGAACTTTTTCAGACAAGTAAGAGTACCACAAATAAAATGGCATTTCTCCTATATATAGTGGAGAAAGGCAAATCAAAAGGATGAAGTCTCAAACCTTGACTGTGGCCCTAATTCAGGTGCATGCTTGGCACCATTATGCTTTAGGAAATTCACAATTCTCCAATTAAACTTTTAGAGGAACCCAGGCACCCCTAAACTTTACCAGTTCTTATAATTTTCAGGCATCCATGTACTCTGAAAGGAAGTTATAGGTGGCAGATGTCATAATAAGATTATTCTCAATATTATTTTCATCATCATCAATATATTTGGGTTTTTTTTATGGCAACAAAATAAACCCCCTTATATTTTGGGATCTTTAATTTCTAACTTGAAATGTATAGTATCACAAACAACCAAGAAAAAAGAAGACACTTCTTTTTCCCCAAACGCCCTTTAATTCCTATCATATTTTTCAGAGGTTCTGTTGCCACATTACATCCTATATCAGAACTGTCTCTTGAGAATAATTGCTTGCTTTGGGGGTCTTCAAACAATAATTCCAGGATCTCTGCAGGCAAGGTTATTTACAGAAAGGCATGAGAATCATTTGGTCACTGCTGGAGCACCCTATAGCACAATTGCAGGGATGGACCGTGTTAGAATCAGCCACTATTTCAGTAAAACATTAAATGTGAAAACAAGAGTAGTCATAATTTACTACCAGCAGTAATTTTATGTTGTATGAAGTGACTAGTCATTTTTTGGTGAATAATTTCCTTTTTATTCCCTTCTGAAATATGGACATGATTAGAGATATAGCGAGTAGAAAAATCCACCTGGGAAAGGAGTGTGGCTGTACCTGTTTCTAGGGAATAGGGTGCCACGTTGTGTGAGAATCAATGAGATAATGCAGAAATTCATACAGAATTCTAACAAACGTCATGGATTTAGTTCTGGATAGGTGCAAGCACAATATACTGCTGCACATGAGGACAAAGTCTTCTAGTCTGAAGGCTGCTTTCCAGATCTGGAGCGTCTCATGTGCTAACTGAGTCAAATATTAACTGGATGTTTGATGGAGCTGTGAGTTAGGAGTTTGCATCTTCTAGAACGGAGAAAAAGGAACAGCGAGGTAAAAGAAGTCAATAAAATACTCTTCTGTCGCATTGTGTTAAGAGGTAGATATTGAGGTCAGAATCCTTTTATTTAAGAATAATTCCCAAATTCTTTTTTCAGAGGAAAAGGGTTCTGTTGAGGTGGATTACAACAATAGAACCAGAACAATTTGGAATACTTAGTTTCACCCTTTCAGTACTCGTTTGTGTGTTACAGAACCTCCAATGACTAGACTGATTTTTATCACAATTTAAGAATAAATCTCCTTGATACTAATACTTAGAAATTGTATTAATCCCCTCAAGCCATATTGAAATGGATTAAAGAGTTAAAATGGAGCTTCCTCAACATTACTGTTCCCATCAGATGATGAAGAAAGTAATCACAGTATCACAGTACTGATGAGGCTGGAAAAGACCTTCAAGATCATCCAGTCCAACCTAAAGCCAACCAAGTAAACCTAAAATCTAACATCTAGCTCATGCCACTCAGCACTTCATCCAGAGTAACCTTGAACACCTCCAGAGACAGTGACCCAACCACATCTGCGGGCAGCCCATTCCAAACCGGATCACTCTTTCAGTGAAAAACCTTTTCCTAATGTCAAGTCTAAACCTCCCCCGATGGAGCTTAAGACTGTGACCCCTTGTCCTGTCTCCAGTGTCCAGGGAGAAAAGACCGACCCCCGCTTGACTCCAACAGCGGTAAGGTCACCCCTGAGCCTCCTCTTCTCCAGGCTAAACAGACCCAGCTCTATCAGCCTCTCCTCGTAGGGCTGACCTTCCAGCCTCTTGACCATTCTAGTTGCCCTTCTCTGGACTCATTCCAGCCCCTCAACATCCTTCCTCAACTGAGGGACCCAGAATTGAACACAATACTCAATTGTTTGCTTATTATTTCAATAGAATGAGTCTGGATCTCTTGTTCTTGCCCTGTTCCATGTGGATATTAGTCATTCATTATCCACAGAGTCCGAATGGCATTCTTTACCTGGAGCTGAATTAAATGAAATGGTTTAGTTCAGAAAAATTTTACTGTGTGACCTGTAAATTCAAACAATGCAAGTGCACAGGTTTACAGAAGCTTTATTTTCCAGTTTTGTTTGAACAAAAGTAGCAAACTTGATAGGAAATATTTTCTAATGCCATACAGTGTGATATATTTTGTAAATCATAGGCTGGATTTTGACCATAGAAAAGAATAGTAAAGTCAAGTTAAATTACTAAATCCATAGATTTGTTGGGTCTTATGGAACTGTAAAGAAAGTGTTTGAAAAACTACCCATAACATTTATGATCCTAATTCCACCCCTGAATCCAGTCAGGTTCAGTTACATCTGTGCACGTGGGTCTGGAGACAGACTTTGGCTGTAAGTCATTACTCAAACTACTATTATATTACACTCCTGTATCTAGTGGAGTCCCCC
>VZRI01011351.1:996-105399 GCA_013397515.1 Upupa epops
CTTTAATTCGTTTTATTGTAGGGTGAAGTGCCTTGGCACAGGATTTTTCAGCTTTGGGGAATGATTCTGAAAGGGTGTGCTGGTTTATTTTATTTTCAGCTGGTGTGGGGGTTTCTGGGTTTGTTTTTGGTTTGTTGGGTTGCTTTGCTTGTTTGTTGGGGTTTTTGTTTATAAGTTTTTTTCTTTATTGGCCTTTTTGTTTCAGTTTGTCACCTTTTACTCTGTTTTTGGAGGTAGGAAACCACATATCGTGTCAACTGAGCACAGCATTGCTGTGTGTGTGTGCTCATGTGAGCTTGGGGAAGGCACCGGGAGGCTCCAGTCTGGTCATATTCAGGTTACCGAGTCCTAAAGTCACCATCACTTTGATTTCTTTGTACAGACGTAGTTTTCATTTTGTTTTTCTGGTGGGAGACCTACAGCGCACATTTCCCCCTTCTAGCCATGGGTGAGTCTGAATGGCTTTTATGGAGAAATTAGCACACTCCGACTTTAATACAAAGTTTTCCTTTTTTTAAGGATTGTTTGTATGCTTTCTGGACTTTTGAATTAAAAAAAAAAAGAAATATATGATGATCTTTAAAAGGATCGGTCGTAGGTGTGGAGAAATCATTAAAGAGTGCAGAGGTCTATGTTCCATAACTGGTTAGTGAAAATAACTTATTGATGAAATATAAAAAACTATTTTATTGTAGCACCTATTTTTATATGCACATCAGCATTTCTCTTTCCTTCACTGTTTTGGGGTCTGATCCTGCAGATTCTCACTCACTCGGTTATAGCTATTTGCAAAACAAGCCCCAGGTTAGGCCTTCATCCCGCAGGCGCTGAAGCACATGGACAACTTTCCCCATGGGTGTAGTCACTCAGTCAAACGCCCAAAAGATTAGGATAGAGAGGATGTGGAACTAGTACTGCCAGTAAAAGCACTGGGATGGTCAGTTGTTTCTTCTTGGGGTCCAAAATCTGCTTTAAAGAGTTGCACTACACTGAGAGCTTTTTTCCCAAAGCTGATGGAGTATCTGAAGGACCTTTAAACTAATGAAAGGTAGTGCCAACTGTGACCAAACAGACAATCTAAGACAAAACAATCCGATCAGAACAGAACAAAGTAGTTTTGATTTAGAAATACACCTTTCAGAAGCGTCCTGCTCAGGCGTCTGGTCGGACAAACTAGTGAGGGACATGCAGAAGACGTTCATTTCGGCAGGTAAAAAAGCGTTTAAGTTTTGTTGTCAGTTTTGTTTGGTTTCTGTTAACCAAAATATCATGGTTTCACAACTGTTACAGCTGGTTTCTGATTATCTAGTCAAGTACGATTCCACTTGTATAGATGACATGTTTTCTGGCATCCCGAAAGACCAAATTGCGGACTGTGCACATACGATGTATGCAATGTCTTCACCCCTTTGGGCAGCAGGCAATGACAAGGATATTCATCAACACTGCATCACTGCAAGGTGGGACCACTTCTGTCTCAGATGTATCCCAGCACATGTGATTTTTTAAATTGTTTCTGAATAAATACTTGATAAATATTTTGAATGTAAGATCATGAAGTAACGAGTATCTGAAATTGAAAATTCCATTCCAGAACAGTTTGCTTGCAGATTGGATTCTCTTTGCTAGCAGTAACAGCTCACCAGAAAGATCTAACGTGTTCAGGCAAAACTGAACGTGTTCTCTGTTTTGAAAGCATGGCATAGAAAAGCACTGTGCATGCATGGCATGGGTCAGAGAGCAGCAATGCAGGGATAGGCATCTCCCTGACGAGTTTGATTGTTTGATACTCGCGTTTTGTGTTCTTAATGAAGTGGTTTTTAAAGATGGAGCAGGGTAAGTGAAATCTCACGCGTGGTCTTGACTTCCTTCATTAGGTTATCATATTGGGTATTGCTCACAGCCTCGCTTACCAGCACATCTTCTATTGCACAAGGGCTCTGTTCTGCTTTTCTTCCACATGTACAATCTGTCACTTCCCACAAAAACAAAGCTATGTAACTGGTCTGTTGGAACTGGAGAGAAATGTTGTGTTGGCAAGTGTTCTTCCCTCTGCGCCACCCACACCGAGTAAAAGAAAGGGGGGGAAAAGAAAAGCACTGTGACTGCTTTTAGCTTGGACAAGTTAGTGAGTGGAGAGTTATTTCAGTTTCAGATGCGGTGTGAGGGTTCTTCTTTTGTCACAAGAGTCGCCACACATGGCTGTTGTGTTCACTGCTCTCCGTCTCCCACGTACTTCCCACTGACACTAGGAAGAGATGGGATTTGCTGAACTGCGGTGCCCTTTTGAGCCCTGATTTACAATTAACACCTTCATAACTGTTGGTTCTCCTTCCTTACTGTTGGTTCTCCTTCCTTTTAAAGCCAGGAGAGGCATGCTGTTGTTAAAGGGGTGTAAGTAAGGGAGCTTTCAGCCTCACTTGCTTGGTCATTCACTAAGAGGAAGGATAAGGATTGATGGAGATGGTCCTGCAAACTGTATGTCAGCTCGTTTGTGTGCATACATCCTTCTTCCGTGTGATCCTGAGCTCAAAGAGAAGTTTGTCTAGGTGTCAACACAAATGTATGAGTAGATCCTTTATGGGGAAGGTACCTCATAACGTGGCACTCTGCCACAAAGAGGCAGCATCCACAAATGAGTCAATGAGCAGGAATTTATTGGATTTGTAAGAAATGGCTCAGAGAAATGCCGCAGCAGGCTGTTTATGCTTCTGCTCAGATGCTGCCATCTCAGGGGCTTGTCGTGCTGCTGCCATGCTTTCTACGTGCAGTTAATAGCTGGAATGAACCCTCTTTCTAACGGTCTGCAGTAAAATCGGAATGATTCCTTTAAATGTCTCTTCAGTAGGAAAAAATACCAGTTGTGGTGTTGGAGCAAAAATGTGCATTGCAGCAGTTACCTTTGGATGCTGTGTTCTTGAAGGAGAATCCTTAAAGAAGGATCAGAGTGCAAACCAACATTCTTCAGCCTGTATTTACCCTAAAACACACCTGAAGGGGCTGTGTGGATGGGGACTTCAGTGGAAGTAGATGTCCCACTCAGTGGCTACAGTGATCAGTCCGTGGGAAACTACTAAGAAAAAGTAGGCTGCAGGGAGACTTGACGAAGGGAACTGTTGCTCTGATGTAACCACAGGGAAAAGCACGTGTGTAAGAGTGTGGTCTTTGTGCTGTTGGCAAGATGAGCAAAACCATCCTGCGTTGTGGTTGAGCGCTGACCAAAGAGGTAAAAGTGCAAGAAGAATAGAATCCCTATTTTGAGAATTCTGAGTGTCATTTTTTGTAGGATGGTTATCAGACTGACCTGGATGTATTGGTTTTTTTAGTGATTCCCCTCTGTCCTGTTCTTTTTCTTTAGTCTTTTGACAAGTAATGTTGAGCTTATTGAGTCACTCCTATTGCCTCAGTTTATTTCAGAAGTGCATGAAAATGTGTGATAAAAGAGGAAAAAAGGTGTAAGAGAATCCTGATTTGGCTGCAGCTAAAGTGTCTTGTGTGTTTCTTACAGAAACTTAAGACTTTCTGCATATAGTTCCCTCTCAGGGGGCTCTCGAGGCACTGTCTCCTGAAGGACAGGGTAAACAAGAGCTGGTTCAGGTTCTTGTGTTGCTGAATGTCTCCAGCAAACCTGAGTACCCTATCATTTGGTTAAAGAATGGCATGCTGAAATGCAGCATCTCCAAATCAGACCTTAGGGAAGAGGGATCAAATCTTGGGTTGCCTTATGCAGGACTGAGGGCTGTTGGCACTGCTGCCATTAAACAAGAGAAATAGTGAGAGAAGTGAGTGTGAATGGCAGGCACAATTTCATAGCTGTCAGTCTTCAAATGGTCTTCACATTTCTATTGATTACTTGATTGTAGAGAAATTGCACCTCCTCCTGCAGCACCCATTCACTCTGGAGAATGTAGAACCTCAAGCTAAGCAGTGATGAGGATGGAGGAGTGGATGAGCAAGGCAGTTCTTTGAGAGGAGTGGGCAGGATAGCAACCAGGAAGAGCTGTGCTACTTGTTCATTTGCATCGTCTTTGAACCCTTCTGAAGGCTTTGCAATGTGCTGTGGTGCAGTGAGAGCGCAGACATGATCTCCTGGCAGCCCAGAGATGCTGCGTTACAGACTTGTGTTTATCCATCTATGTTGTAGAAATGCCGTCCCAAATATCACAAGTCTTTAATATTTATCTTGGCTTTTTCTCTGTTCATTATGCAGCTACATTTCAGAAGAGTTAGCGGTATGATAATTCTCCAGAAATACTAAGCACACTTATGCTTTAGAATAATTGTTTGTTCTTAATGCTGAATGGAATGGGGAAAGGAAGAGGCACATCCAGGTCCTGGGAACAGAGGCATTTGGCTAATTGAATATGCAAAGAAATAAAGTGTAATGAAGTTTGTAATGAAATGGTTCTCAAATTAACCATTTAACTTACAGCTAATGGACCACACTCTGCTTCTAGTGGAAGTACAGAACTGGAGGCCATCGACTTAAGGAAGTCACAACACATTTACCTTGGTTTTGTCATGGAGATGAGCCCTTCCCTTAGCTTTTCTGTTTTGTAAAGTGAAAGACTGGAATGGGGTAATGGCATGGTAAAGCATTTGTACTGTTGCTGTGTTCCTTCAGATTAATTACAGCTCTTTCCAATCTGCTGACAAATTAACTGCACATTAATGTCATCTAGCACTGTAAAATTTCTCTCTGGATTGTATGGTCCTGGAAGCTCAGTTTCCATACCTGGTTCTTGAAAACGATGGAGCGTATTAACTGATAGATACCTTTGGGCTTGGTCCTGCAACCTTGAATTAGATGGAACAGCCATTGATAAGCATTGCTCTCCTCATGGTGTCTGGCTAGGGAAGATGCCACCACTTTTACAGCAAATTTTCAGCCTTGTATTTACAGGAGTTTTAAATTTTGCAGAAAACTACAGACCGTGTCAATCGTAATGATTTTTGTCCGGACACGTTGTACCTCATGACATGGTTCTGGACGACCTTCCAGCAGTACGGCTAGGGTGGGGTACCATCAAAAAGTTGAAGTAATAATTGTTTAGTTCATGTAATAAAGTGTTTTCTTCTGATGATTTCAACAGGATATCTGATTTTGTGAACAGTAGGTTCTCAAAACCTTCCAGTTATTTTGTGAAGATTAGATTCTCAGCACCTTCCAGTGATTTTGTACCAAGGCTGTGGCAAAAAACCCGAGTTTATATTCTTGTTTGGGAAAGGGAACAACCCTGAGATTGCTTTTGTCAGAGACATCGTATCGACTTCCCTCAAAATTACCTTGAAATAAAAGTACTGATTTTTTGGATTCTTAAAATAAAACTTACAAGATGACAATCTAGCACAGTTTTCTAATTTTTGAAAACAGATTTTGATTACTGAGTAATTATTTTACCCAGCTGTATATTTGTACTACCTGTACTTTTGAAAAGCAATATATATGTGTGTATCTAGCTGTACAAGTATGCACATGTATGGATGCCTATATTGACATGTTTTATAATGAACACTATAGTGATTTGCGTGTGTTTTGAAAGCCTTTAGGCCTGGAATGTATCAGAAGTCCTTCGTGTACTATACAAAGCGTATCAGTGTTACAGACACAGAGTCATTCCAGTCTTACAGGACTTCAGTTTGTCTAACTCAGTCACGCGAACGTTACCTTGGGCTTCCTAGGAACAGAAGTTCAGACCCAAGTGCAGCTTGGACTGGCTGAATAGATTGACCTGCATTAACATTTCTGCACCTGAAGACTTGATGCTTTTGCCCTCTGAAGTGCCACTGAGTAACAGGAGGGGTCTGAGTTGGTCTTCATTACGATAGCAATTAGTCCATCCTGTGAAATGGATTAATAGGTGCATAGCAAGCATAGGTATGGAAAGGAAACCAGTTCTTGCAAAGCTTCTGCTATCAGATATCTTAATTTGATTTCAAAATCATACATTCATAACTGTTTAACAATGCAGTCATTATTACGTGGACAAAGGTTGGTTCTCTTGCTAGATGCTGAACTACTCCATTCCTGAGCCACAACTGCAGTAAAGCTGGTAGACCTGATGGCAGCTGTTTTCCGCTGAAATGGAAGCGGGGTTGCTCACACAATCAGTGCTCTCCAGCAGTGGCACTGTGTGAATTCCATGTTTAAGTTTATAAAATTAAACATCTTCAGGTCAGCAGCTCATTAAGTGGAATTACGTCTAAAACGTGTCCCTCAGTCGATTTTAAATAAGCTTCACATGGGTTTGTTTTCGTGTCATCCGTAGCTTCATTTCTGGGATGCGATGATGTGGTTGCAGGAGTTTACGCACAGTTTAGTGCGGTGCTGCACGTGTGGGTATGATTTGCTATGAACTGGTGGCTTACAGCAAACCCGCATGTGTAGGTTGTATTTCACATGGATAATTCACATGAAGCTCAAAATTCAAGATTATGGATATTTCTGTTTCCAGAGTTATAAGAAATGCCTACGTTTAGGATCAACGAAAATGAACGATATAATTCCAGAGAACAACAATTCTGCTGAGTCATTGATTTTTAGGCAAAGCCACCTGCCTTCAGTGATGGTGAAAAGTGCATCAAAGGAAAAACAATGGGCTGATCAGTCTGTGTTGGTGTTTTTGGAGGGAATGAATGTTCTCCCACTGATTTTTTTTTTAAACTATTGAATGTCTTTGTAATTTGTCTTATATTTCTTTCTCTTCCTGTTGGAGAGTGTTTATACCTTACTGTGCGTAGCTGCAAAGTTGTTTTGAGATCCCAACGGATAGTAACAGCTCTATCAGTTGTAACTGGCTGCTTGTAGGTACTGTGATTGTGTTCAGCGATTGAATTACATTGGGTCTTGCAAGGCTGGCATTTTTAGTTTAATTCCATGCAAAGATGGGTTGTGAAGCTATCAATAGTGGAGAAGATTTTTGAAAACACTCTGTGTGTTGATGAGTTCATGAGGTTTAGAGCATTAATCTGAAAAAACCCAGGTTATCTATTTTCTGTGTGACTTTTCTTTCCTTGTCGTTCTTTCCCCTGACCGTTACAGACTCAAACAGCTTGTCTTTGTCTTGGAGCGTGGTTTTCATTCAAGTTCTGGAGCACAATTGTCAGCAGAGATTGAGGCTGCTGTTCTGCAGGGTGCTTTATTTTCTGCTGTGTTTCACTTTTTTAGAGAATTAATTGTTTCCCACATGGAATCATGTGCTCCACATGGCTCTTTCTCTCTCTCCATTCACTGTGAGGCACAGAGGTGTGTTTGCTTTCGTAGCCCTGGTAGCTGGAGTAAGACCTTAAGCACAGTGTTATCAGTGCCAAAGGAAACTTGGACACTGATAAGGAAGTCTTAGGAAGGGCTTTTAAAAGAAATCCACTCCATCATTAGTGGAACTCTGTGGCGTGAGTGCCCACATGCATCAACATGTGTTTACACATAAACGTGTCTGGGGTGTCAGTGTGGAATTAAATAGCTTCTTTAATTTGTCGTTGATTATTTTCAGTGCTTCTTTTTATCTTTTCATGGCTACCAACAAGAAAGTAGCAATGGTCCACTAAATCATGTTGAACAGGATGATTAGATGAATTATGCAACATGCTAATTTATGAATGCTGGAAGTCTGCTAATACATGGTGTATTAACTTGTACATCAACTCTTCCTTACAGTTCTGTTTCCTGAAGAATTAGAGGTTGCTACTGTTTTGAGAAAAACTGTTGCTAAAATATGACAAGTAGTTAAAATAATGATTCTGAAAGTAGTTAAAATACTGATTCTAAATTCACACACTTGTAGAAATAGCATTGAAGGTGTTTGTAATAATTATCCTTCATCCATACACCATTTTATTTGCTTAATGTGTTCAATTTGCAGTGCATTTCATATGCTGAATGTTACCTAATTATTTCTGAAATACTTCACAGTACTTTCTGAATTACATAATACTCTCTGAAATACTTTCATATGGAAAGATAATTTAACTTGGCAATGAAGACAAAAATTCAGTGGCAGATTCTTATTCTCTGACTACTCCACAAGTGGATAACTCAGTCGATGTCTCCTCGGGTTTAGGAGGAGAATTTCCTCAGAATTTTGTGTGTAACGTAACTTTTATATTTGGAGAGAAGGAACTGAGATGGATGGGTGACACGTACGGGCTTGATTAGTCCTTATTACAGGTTCACTCAGTGGAGAAGTGTTCCTAAACATACGAGGGTGATGATTCCTGTTACAAGAGTGTTTTCCTCCTCTAAAAAGGGAACTTTCTGCTTGTGTTGGATGTGCTATTAGAAGTGTGCTCAGAAAGGCCTGAGACCCAGTACCAGGTCAGTTTCTGAAGTGCTGAGATTGGCTGTCCTGCATTTTGTTTTTCATAGAGTGTTGCTGGCTTGAAAAACTTACTCAAACATCTGAGCCTCATGGCAGAAAGGTCCTGGGAAGGTCAATGAATGTTTGTATTTATATTTGAGCTATGAAATCAGCTGTAGAAGAAAGTGGTTGTAGGCAGTGAATTTCTTAGTGATGTCTTCTTCAATGAGATTTTTATCTTGAACAAGAATTACAGGATCTGAGTGAAATCTAAAGATGTTCAATAACTGCCATCCAAAGGTTTCAAGAAGAATTGTTGTTGTCACTGAACTCTGAAAGCCAGGTCATGTTTATTTTTGGGACTTAGAAGGCTTTTAGGAGCTTGGTGAACAGTGGCTAAAAGGTCTCGCCATGTTACAGCCAGCTAAATGACCACGGTGATGAAATAGGAACCTTTTAGTGGATCAATGTGTTGGGAATGGGGTTAATTTGTTTTTATCTGTCTTTCAATTATATAGACCATAAATGTTCGGTAAACTCTGTGCTAATGCTGAGAAATGAGTTCTTTTCAGGAAAGAAAAAGTTGTGAAAGTTGTGAAAGTTGTGAAAGTTGTGAAAGCAAGGATTTTTGTTAAATGAAAATGATGGTTTTAATTGTCCAAACACAGAAATGCTGAAGTGAAAGCAGACAGAATGTATTAAAAGCTTAGAATATCACAAAATCTTTCAATCCTTTCTAGTTAGGGCAGCACAGTCAGAAGAGAGGTCTAGTTTATTTTATCTAACCTTATAAAAACTCTTTTTGTTGGCTTAATTTATCTTTTTCATTACACAGGAATCAAAACCCTTCACCTTAAAGTCGGAAATTACAGTGTCCCAAACTGTCTCAGTGCCTGGACTAGAAATTGCAGCAGCAAAGTGAAATTTGAAATTAAGATGATATTCCGTGACCCTGGGAGATGTTTGTGAGAGCGCTTTGTTGACGATTGATAATTACAGCTTGTATTCTTCTAACACCTTTCTTCCCAAAGGATCCCAAAGTGCCTTACAAAATTAGGGCCTGTTCCTGCCCTGATTGAAGTCAATGGGAGCACTGCCAAGGGGAACAGCACGGGGCACTTAAGAAGCTAATAAAAGCTGCATTCAGACATCACTCCTGCCACTGAAACGTGTAACTGTTCAGCTTGCACAGAAACACTCCCCAGTGATGTGGGTCAGGAAGTGAGTATCATCGTATACAAACAGCAAGGTTTGAAAATCAATTCAATATGCAAGAGATACGTGGTCCAAATATTAGTGTAAATGGGCCAACTCTTGGTTAAGATTTGTACCTGAGGTCTCATTCAAGGACGTTGTGGTGGGGGGGTTTTCTTCCTGGACCGTTAGTCGCAGCATTTGTAACGGCCCTTTTGTGATTCCCAGGTTACATCCACGCGCTGTGCAGATCAGGTTTGCATTTGTTGTCTAAAATAATGGCAGAAAACTTCAATACTGAAATACAAGAAATCTTCTCAGTCATTGTATTCGTTTGCTGATTAACTTTTAATTGCAGCCTGAGGAAAGCTCTGTATTTCAGTAGTGTTTGGTATATGGTTCCACGCTCTTTTGTTTTACATATTAAGTTGATGTCTGCAACTCGTCAAGGAAAGGAGTTGATGTTTGTGCACTGAGGTGCCACTTGGAAGCAAGTTTTATGCTATTAATATATATTTTTCTTGTACATATATACATATACTTTTAACATAGTGCCTTTCATATAAAATAGCTACAAAAAAGAATGGGATAATTGATCCAAAAAACAAGTGGGAGCAAGTGCAGATGATGGAAATCACTATCAAAAGGTCTACATTGGGTTTTATTCAGCGTTTTGTACCTCAACTGTTAAACTGTTGAATGAGGAATTAAGGACATGTTTTAACAATTGAAAAATGACTACAAATTAACAAGTAAGACACTAAAAAGTTCCTTGGCTGTTGGAATTACTCGATTCCAATTAGATGCTTTAAGTTAGGACTGAAAATGAAGCAGCTCCAAGCGTATCTAACCATCACAGTAACCTCTCTGCTGTAAGACAGAACAACTGGATTCTTCTAGTTAGATCCTGTGAAGGTGCTGAGTATTCAAGAAGAGGTTTGGGATTACTAGGTTAAATATATAATGTTGTTGAATGAATATTTAATGCTTCCTCTGGCGAAATCACCGAGGATGCAGCTTTGTGCTTTTGACACGTCCAGGGTGAAAATAATCTGTAGATGCCAAGCAAATGCTATATTTACTTCATAAAAAAAGGAGAAACAGCTGTAATCTCAATTTTTAAAGAATGTTCTCTTTTTCATTCTGTTCCTAGATGAAATATTTACAGTGTAAGTGAATTCCCTTGGTCATCCCAGAATAGAAACTTCAGGCAGTTAGGTGTTTGAGGGCAGACTGGACGTGCTGCTTAGTGCCATGGTCCAGCTGGTGTGGTGGTGTCAGGTCTTAGGTTGGGCTTGATGATCTCGGAGGTCTTTTCCAGCCTCAGTAATTCTGTGAATCTGAGATTCTGTGCTTCATGAAGGGGAATTGCAGAGAAACCACACAGTTTATTGTGCACATGGATGTGTTCTTGAAGTACTACTCGAGTGTGATACAGGAAGGTAGTCTGTTAGAAGTTAATTAATGGGTGGATCTGTACATCCACCTCTACCAAGAACACAGGGTGTTGAGCCTGGAAATATACAAATTAATAAGTCTCTGCTGGGTGAACATATGTTTCCATGAAACATATGCTTGTGTCTAGATTAATCACTTCTTTTCCTATAAGAATAGAATGTAAGTAAAACCAGTGTGACATAACTGTTCCAGAAAGCTACAAACAGATAGGGAGAGCAGCCCCTGAAGTGCACGGCTGAGTCCTTTCGTATCTTCACATGTCAGTGAAAGCATTATATTCCTAGTAGTTTAAATCATCATGCCATAGGCACAGGAGCTGGGTCTCTTTAGCTTGGAGAGGAGGCTGAGGGGGGACCTCATTCATGTCTACAAATACGTGAGGGGTGGGTGTCAGGAGGATGGAGCCAGGCTCTTCTCAAGATCGTCTAGTGATAGGACATGTGGCACTGGATGCCAGCTGGAATAGAGGAGGTTCCATCTAAATATCAGAAGGAACTTCTTCCCAGTGAGGGTAACAGAGAATTGGACTAGGCTGCCCGGGGGGTTGTGGAGTCTCCTTCTCTGGAGATGTTCCAGACCCGCCTGGCTGTGTTTCTGTGCCACTTGGTCTGGGGGATCCTGCTGTGGCAGGGAGACTGGACTGGATGATCTTTCAAGGTCCCTTCCGATCCCTGAGGACTCTGGTTTTATAGCATCAGTCTATGAAGACTGATACTGCACTTTCTCTTTTGCACACTAGACAAACAAAAGAAGTGAGTAACTATGCATGTGCTGATGACAGGAGTGGAGAAATTCAACGCTTCAGTCACAAATGGGATTAGATTGTATCTGTAGGACAAGATTTGAGCAGGATCTCATGGTCACTTCACAGGTGTCTTGTAAGATCTTCCCTAAGGTCTATTTTTGAGGTCCTTAATCAGGCAAAACACCCAAAGAATTCAGTGTGGTTTTGCTTAGCACAGTTTCCAATGTCTTCTTCAGACTTCAAATTTTTTAGTTCCTATAAAATTATAGAAAAAGTGAAGGGCTAAATGACAGCTATTAAAAAAAAGTTAAGACTAAGTGTCATCCTTTAAGGACCTGGCCTAAGTAATTCATGGATTACCAAGATCAGATACCTATCTTGTATTAGGGATCAATGAGCTGTTGTCACATTCTGCTTGCTTTGCTAATTCCCATCGTGTTCAGCGCAGCAGGGTCAGGACTTTAACATCTTCTCTCCTGTATTTCTTCACTAATAAATAATTTGTATGACTTTGCTGCGTCCTACAACCCTTTTTTCCTTGTATTTCATGTTTTTTTGGAGTATCTGTAGGCACTGTTGAGAACATTACTGTTGAATTTAAGAGTGAGGTGAAAAAGCACTCCTTTTTTGACATTCTAAAATATTTTAAATAAACCCCTCAAACCTCCAAATTCTTCCTGAGAAAGTATTTTTACACAAAAAAGGGTGAAAATTGGTTCTGCCCTGAAAAACAGAATGTGATTTTACCTCTCATTCAATTTACCTAATGCTGTGGTGAACTGAACTCTTCATGAATGTTAATGTTGCTCAATATTTGGACTTGTGTCACCGGTCCTGCCTGACAGCACGATTGGACCTGTCGGTAGAGGAGTTATTGGTCTAAACTGCTAGAGACAGTTCCATTCAGTTGCCTTACGGAAGGCTCTGTGTTGAATAAACCACAGTAATTAATAGTAAATGCCTGTTTTCACACACAGGAGTCATCAGGGCAAACTGTGGTTCTGTTGTTCAGCTTTGAAAAGACTTTGATTAGTTAGTAATTAAATAATCCTTTATTATTTGTTTTACTAGCTCTTTAAAGAGCCATGCTAAAGTCAAGCAATACTCTTATCCAGGGTGGTTTTACATGTCTTGTTGTCAAGTGGAACCTAGATTCAGTCTGTAACAAGAATAACCCTGTTCATAGTCAATGGACTGCTGGTGCTGGGATGCTCAGACCATACGAGTTCTCTCAGAAGTGCAGTACTATCACAAGAGCTCCTTACGGGAGTAAAATCCCTGCGTCTAAGTGTTTCTAAGGCTGAACATCCAATTTCTGATTGTTTGATCAGTTAGAAAATTGAGTATTTACTGGAGCTTCTCACCTCAAAAATACTTCATGTGGTTTTGTCTGTCTCTCTGTACATTATCCCTCCAGGAAGAGTAAAGAAACCAAATACCAATTAATCTAAATAGAACTAGAAACACAGTGAGGTGACAACCATCCCAAGACTGTCTTTGATTTTGTTTACACTATTCAAAAGTATTAAACACATTAGAGTGCATCACATATTCATGACTTTATAGGCATCCATGTGTCTGTAGTCATGTATGTTATATGTATAACAACACATAGTCATACATGTGTTTTCCTCTTCATTCATGTAGCACCACAGGTGTACCTGATATTGATGTGTGCTCCTATGTGCATATAAAAGTCCTTTAAATTGTACTTCAAAACACATGAGGCCTAAATTCATCAGGAAAGTGCTCCCCTGATGTACCTGGCAATTGAACCAGTGCTGCTGCAGTGCTAGTTCGTTAAATGCCGTCAGATAGCATTCATCATTACGGGATATTTCTGGGGGAAAACAGCTGGAATATGTACTGCAGACTCATTTCGTTCTGACAGAGAAATACAATTCCTGTGGTGCTCAGGCACTTCACAAGAGAAGGGTTTTTTGCAGCGCGTTGCCTCCTGTGGTGCGGTGAGGCGTGAAGCAAAAGGAGAGGTAGAGGGAGCTGAAGAATGTCATGCGAGGAAACTCTACATCATAGGTAACACTCACAAGGAGAAGACAGCTGTTGTTATGAACTATTAAAGCCAGCAGCAGGGTGTCCTTTTCTTTCAAGGTTTTAGAAGCTCGACGTGGCGTTTCCTTCCATCTCCTTTACTCTGCTGTCTGTCCTACTCCCTCTCAAAAGAGGTCTGCTGTGTCAGGTAACTTTCATCGTGACCTGCGCTGAATCACGACGGCTTTGCCTTTCATTGCCCTCTCTTTTTGCCTTTCAGTTAAAGCTTACCCAGAGCTAGACATCAGAGCACTAAAGAAAGGTCCTGCTTACAAAGCCACTGTGGCTGGAACTAAAGAGGAATGGCATCCAGTCAGACCGAAAACATACTGGAGTGTCTGGAAATTGTTTGGAGGGAGGTGCATTCAGAGGTCTAGGTCTGTATCCGTGGAAGTTGCACTAGGATATATCCCCAACCTAGGATAATGTTGAATTATGTGACTGTGAAGCTCAGACAGCTTCTGTTTTTAAAGGATGGCTAGGGGATGAGGGTGACGAAGAGGAAGCCAGAGCAGCAATCACAGTGACTGTTACCGGACTGAATGCTGCTCCTTAGTCACAGAAGTACAATTCCCTTAACGTTAGCAGGCTTGTTTGGCTTCATCCCAGCTGCATGTGTGATGAGCTGGGTATGCGCTTTATTTTTCTGGATTTCCTGTTTTTTACAGGATTGTAGCAAAACAGCAGCCTAACATTTACATGCTAAAGAAACGACCTGATATCTGCAACGCGCAGGCTGTATAGTCTACAGATGACTTCTGGAATGACTTCCTCTGGAGATTAGTATTCAGCTTGTGGTCTTGGGTTCTCATCATGTCTTGTACTGGTGTCCTCTGTTGACATTTGAGTCTGACCGTTACTCCCGACTTAGATGAGACTAAGTGAGAGCATGTGCAAAGGATGTGTCCAGAGTGCTTCCCGGGGTGAAACGCTTCAGAATGAGTTGTATTCTGGAGCTGGGAAAGCTCATTTAGGCTATTTTCACTTATTTAGCATAGAGCATGGTTCAGCGCAGCTGCCACAAAGGTCTCGTGTAGCACACATAAAAATTCATCGCAATGGAGTTCATATTCTGAGGGCCCCTTTTCCAGTGCAGCTGCATTAAACCCAACCCCCTCAAACCCATTAGAATTCATATTTTCTCATGGATTGACCTTGCTGAAGTAGTTGTTGTTATTTAAATGCCACGGAGCCTTCTTCATCATAATGTTTGCATCATTTGAAGGCAGTACTAATATAAACATGGCAATACGAGTGTTCTTACCTGTGTACAGCTTTCAGATGCTGTTTCTGTTCCCAATTTGAAGACGCAGAGCTGTGTCATGCTGAAAAAAACAAATGTTGAGGGTTTTTTGAGCTTTTCATTTGTTTTGACTCCTTTAAGAAGAGCACTTTATTTAATAATTTAAATGCAGTGTATTAAAATATTTTAATTCTGAATGTCACAATAATTATGTGATTACTTGCATTTCAATACATAATATTTGAGCTCTATCAAAGCAATATCCTGATGGTTGCTAAGTAAGGATCTTATATTCTTGAGAAGAATACTTGCCTGTTCCAGTAGATTTTTGCCTCTTGCAGTTATTACACAGTGCTTCTATTGCTTTCACACGTTTGTTGGTGCGTGCCAGGGAGAACCCAATTTAGCCTGAAGCCTGGAGGAAGATAGTAGGGAAATATGTTGTGTATAGAGATGATCATTGGGACCAGAAAACCCAACACAAATGAGGTGTGATTTTGATGGTCCTGCTTTGATTGCACAACCTGTCTGTCAAATCCTGCACGTACCCGTCGCACACTCCACAAAGGAGATGTCACATTTCACACCAGCAGAAGGCTCTGTGTGCAAAGCCACTTTTTTATGGTTGCCTTTTAGGATTAGTAGGAAAAGTGACCCAGCTAGCAGGAAGAGTTCAGCAGCATGCTGGGGACATCAGGTGATTGTCATCACCATTAGAAAGTTTCCGCAGTGCACTGCTTTTTCACATAGTAGTGTGTTAATAGATCAGCAGATCTTCCCTTCTTGCAGTGCCACTCTTGATAATTAGAAGCTTTTCATTGCACAAGCACTGTGTAGACATCACAAATGATTCCTGGTTGTATCAGCTCTCCAAACGTTACTTCTGAATTATTCAGTTATTTTCCATTATAAAAGTGTTGTTTTTTATTGACTTTATAAAACTATTGTTATTCCTTGACTTTTTAAGACTTTTTACTGTCTATGAATCAACCAGGATCTGGACAACAGAGCCTCTTGTACTGCATTCTGCACATGAAAAGTGTTCTTTCTCAATCAAACAGTATGCTGAGGAATTGTCATTAAGGCCGTATGTATAGAGAGTGAAATGCCTTCCCTGGTGTGTGAGATGTGCTAATCCCCCATGAGCCGGGTGCTCTTGTGCATCTGATGAAATCTCCAGCCCTCAGTCACTATGGAGATTGGAGAAGGAAGTGCCCCCTGGTGATGCAGCTCCTCCCGTCTTTCTCCCACACACGTGTGCACAAAACTATTCCCCTGAACAAAAAATAAAGGGTGGACTGTTCCTGCTACTTCATATTTCTGCTATTTCTTAAAAAACCCTATGATTTAATAAAAAAGTAGTTGTATTATGTTTATTTCTACATCTCTGGACAAGGCGATGTGCACAGCTCACTGAACCTGTGAAATGAGGGGAAAACATGCTGCATGCTTTCAGTTCTGTTTGGCTTCTGTTTGACAGGAACGGTGGCACAAGTTTAGAGACCTGAAAGATGTGGAACTGTACTGAATGTAATGATCAGAAAGCTTGAAATCATCTTTTGATTCTTCTTTTGCTAATTCTGTCAACGTGCCTGTGTGCCTCAGTGCTACCTCCAGACCATCTCCTGACAAACATTACGACTTGAAAGTATTTAAGGTCCTGTTTGAGATGGTTCTGTGGGCAGTAGGGAAATGAAACAACATCGCTGTGCCATGACTATTGTGTGATGGGTTCCTAGATCAAGTTCCAGAGTGTTGTGCTCCCTTATGGAACCTACTGTGCCATTTGCACTACTATTTATAGCTTTGTCTGAAAAAGCACTCCAACTTTTAATCAGTGGCATCAATTTACTTTGCAGAGCACTTAATTATCTAATGTTCAAAGCATAGATAAACTGAATAATAATGAAGAATTTCATTATCCAGACGTATTGATGAATTGAATACCAGTAATGACTCTCTGGTCTGGTAGGTTCCATATGCAATAAAGATAAGCAGAGCAGATTCAGAGAATAGAAAGTATCACAGTCTCACAGTACTGATGAGGCTGGAAAAGACCTTCAAGATCATCCAGTCCAACCTAAACCAACCCAGTAACCCTAACATCTGCCATCTAGCTCAAGTAGCAAGGCAGTATGTTATGTCAGCATCATCCCATTCATAGAATTCGTAGGCATCACTTCCATCTAAAATGAACTGAAATGTTGTGGATTTTCTTCTTCTAGTTCTTTTTTCCCAGTAATTTTGTTTGGGATTGTTTTACATCTTTATTGCTCACGTATAGTTCAGTCCTACAGACTGGATTCAAGCAACTTTTAGAGATGCTTACATTGTTCTTTGTGTCTTTTGCAAGGCTGAATCTGGAAGCTAGAATCTAAAGAGCTGCTAGGGCTTGTAATCTCCCAGGGAATGAATACCAATCGTTCTTTAATCTACCTCTTAGAGGATGAATGCCCAGCAGAGATGCGGGTGAATCAAATAATGTCTCAGTAATGTGTGAAGATTTACAATACCGAGCTGTCTAACCAGAAGTGGAAGGTGAATGTAATATCCATGAGGCTGTCTGCCGGTAATGCTGTTTCACCGAGTCTTTTAGCCTTCTAATTTCTTACCAGTGTAGTTACTAGGAAACAGGCCTTTTTAAGCCAGAAATGCTCCTGTCGACAAAGAACCTTGCCCCTGAGCAGCATGGCTGGTGCTAAAAGGGTAATTTTGAAAGTGCAATTCTCAAGGAAAGAGCTTTTTCACATAAAAGGTGCAGACACTAGCCAGGTATGTAAACTTCCTTCCAATTTCATTAGAAGATTTGAATTTTCACTTAAGTGAAATGCAGGTTGGTGTCAAGTGTGATCATCTTTCAAGTGTGTGCGTGTCCGCTGTCATCTGCCTAGGGAAGGCTCCTCATACAGTGATTACCCAGCCACAGTGATCTTCCATTGTGACGTTGATGCCTTTCCTTGATGTAAGAGTAGAGACAGATCCCTCCCAATCAAATTAGAACCTAAGTCATTGTGAAAGATACTCCCTCTGCACCTAAATATTCTCTCCAAAGGAAGCAAGATGAGAAACTGGGGTGGGGGGGGGTTTAAAGGTTGTCAGTAGTGGCAGTGCTTGGGATCTTTCACATCTAATCCCATAATACCATTCTCTTTTCCTGCAGTGACCATGACCACAAACAAGAAAGTACATCCATAAATACCATGCTACTTCTGTTCAGGGAATGTGTGATAACCAATCACAGAAACAACATCCCTGCAGCTAAAGCAGAAAAAAGGTTTCAAATGGGTAAGAGCTTTCTTTTCTGACCCAAGATCTGTATTTGCTGAATGGGTTTAGCTTTGTGGGGAGCACTGGTTTCCTAGGAGTCCAGGTGTGTTTCCACAGGTGGTGGATTTCTTTTTCCAATGGGCATTTCCCAAGTGTTTAGTGTTTGTATCGTGACTTGATTCAGAGTTTATTGATGTCTGCATGAACAGGAGTAGTTAGCAGGAAGTATTACAGGGGCACAAAGCCTCAGGTCTCTAGAAGAATTATACTGTGTCTCTTGACTCATCATGCCACGATGAAATAACATCTATTATTAGAATAACTTATTTTTTCTAATACATATCTAATAACTGCTTCTAATAACTTCTATTATTATACTGTTTTTCACATCCTTCCCTAAACCTCCTGTAATTTTCCAATACAACTCAATGTTCCAGTAATCTGAATAAACCCTTCAGTCCAGCTCACCTTTAAACATTTTCCTCATAACATACCGCGAGGACTCTAGCCAGGAGAAAATACCTGTAGTGCTGAGATGTGTCTCCAGAAAGACCTTGATTTGCACTGGAATTGTTTAAGGTTATTTAAAAAGATTTAATTTTGGTGTTCTGCATGGAAGTTTGGTGTTCTGAAGGGCTTTTTATTCCAAATGAAATAGGAGTAGAATTAGAAATAGAATTAGAAATAGAAGAGAATAGGATAGAATTAGGAATAGAATAGAATAGAATAGAATAGAATAGAATAGAATAGAATAGAATAGAATAGGATAGGACAGGATAGAATAGGATAGGATAGGATAGGATAGGATAGGATAGGATAGGATAGGATAGGATAGGATAGGATAGGATAGGATAGGATAGGGTAGGAGCAGAGCAGAATATTTCAGTTGGAACTGAAACGCTTGACCACTTCAGGGCTAACCAAACGTCAAATCATGTTATTAAGAACATTGTTCACATTGTTTTGAAACCCTTGGGGTTTGGAGCACTGAGTAATACTTGCAGAGTTGCATGTACTTTTAAATTGTGCTTATTATATCATTTAATAAAGTTCTTTTCAATCAAAGTTTTAATAAAACCAGTTATACAAATGTTTCATGTAGGAATCTCCGAGGTGCATCTTAGTAAAGTGAAAATTACATCATGCAGATATGTCTAGCTTACATATTTTGGTTGAGTAGTTTGAAGTCAATAGAAATACAAGTGTGGAAGATGTAGTACTATTTAGTTTATAGCTCCAGAAGATCTCTAGAAGATAACCTGTCTGGGAAGGCATTTAAATAATTCCATTGTGGAGAAACGAATCATTTATCAATGTTCCCTAAAGAAAACTGTAAAAGAGAGGGATACACACGAGGAAATTGATTTTATCCTCTGATTCTGGGATAACGGGTCCTGCAAACATGTTAGCATGTCTGGAGAACTGATACAGGGATTTATAAGGTACGATAACGTGCGCCTTCATAAGAAATGTAGAGTGGCAACCTTTGCGTAGCTCAGTCACAGTCATACCTACAGATGATCCTCACTTTACAAATTTAGAAACAGGAGGAAAAGCAGAGGAAATGATTTCCTCACTCTCTGCCATCTGGTTTTCAGCACAAACAGGCATCCTCATCTCGATTTCATCCCTAGGCACAGATTGCATCGCTGTTTTGTTAAGAGGTCTGTGAAAGCCCGGATAGCTTTGAAGGATAAAACATGTAATCATTTACCTTTTTTACACTGGCCTGAAAATGCAAAGGAAAAAGAACTCGTAAAGACTGCAGTGAGCGATTTCAGTAGTCTTTAATTAATTACAACCAGTCTTAATTAACACAGTTGTTCAATTAAGGGTTTTGTTTGAGGAATGAAGACTTGGAAAAATGTGTAGAATTCATTTTGTCCAATGAAAAGGATCCTTTGGGAAGTACTTCTCTGCATAATCGTTGCAGGCTTGACAGTTTTTATAAGTTAATAAGAAGAACAGAGCAGAGCACTGCTGTACAGGCTGGAAAAGCACCCTGAGATTTTCTTTCACCTGTGTTGGTGTCGTGGATACCCCTTGATTCACAGGCACGCAAAGAAAAGCTTAGAAAAGAACAGTTATAACAGAGCACGTAAAGTAAAATATATAAATAAAGGTCTAAATAAATGTTTTACTCTCCTGCTAACTATTTCTTTGTGAGGCAGCTTGGCAAATTTACTCGCTTGGCAAATGCAGTTGCAGTGTTTTATTCAAACCTAGTTTTGTCAGTACAACCCTTTACGAGTAGACCAGCCTGCAAAGAAGGTGCAGATGTTTTCTCTGCAGATGTTAAGGCTCACTGAAATTGTCAGTTATGTAAATATGCTTTCTGCAGGTGGTGGAACCACCGCAGTGAGCTGTATACATGGCTTTGTAATGACTTTAGTGAGTATACACATAATCAGTTGATAGAGGAGGCAGTAGCCACTTGTAAGGTTTGGTAAAGCATTTTGTGGCTAGCCTTCACCAGGCAGAAATATCTCCAAATGGATTTACAGCAACATAATGAACCATATTCTAAAGAATTATGAATAAAAAGGGTTTGTTTCACACTAATTCAGGTACCAGGACCAGAGGGCAGGGCCNACCTTCACCGGGCAGAAATATCTCCAAATGGAAGGGTGATCCACCCGGGGCAGTGGTGGAGTCCTCACCCACGGAGGTGTTGAAGGACAGACTGCACATAGCACTTAGTGTCATGGTCTGGCCAATGCAGGGATATTGAGTCATGGGCTGGGCTGGATGAGCTCAGAGGTCTTTTCCAGTCTCAATAATTCTGTGATTCTGTGAAATAATCTTGACATTCAAGACGAAAATAACTGCCTTCTGATTCGCAGCCTAGGTCTGAAACAGAAGCAGCAGCATGTTTGAGGTATTAAGGAACACACTCTATTGTGTTTTAGTTAATGAGCTTTAAATTCTGTTCTTGCATCAAAGGGTATTTTCATGCATGAGAAATAAGATCTTTAGCTGTGAGAGTCTAGACTCTTTTTTGGGGGGTTGAAAGAGCTGGTTTGTTGCTTTTTTTCTTTTAAAAGGAATCATTTTCTCTACAGGGTTGGAAAGCAGAACTGCTGAAAAACAATAGCATAATGGGTGTCTTCAGTGAATATTATTAATGATGAGTCATGTCGTGCGGTTCTGGTGAGGATGAAGGATGGTAACTTTGGTGAAATCTTGGTTTAGTCTTCTAGGCTGTGAAAATAACTACTTGGAAAGGATATTTTCTTGATTTCGAATTGTTTTACTAGCACCTTGATACCATCGCTAGAGCAGCACAAGGTCATGATCTAACTGCACAAAATCAGTTGGGGACTTCGCTTGCTTTTATTAAACCTTTGATTGAAAATAATTTTATTAATTAATTTACCATTTAATAGAAGGCTGTAAAAGGGAGACGTTTGAATATAGAGGAAGATTTTGTCTAGAACATTGTTTACTTTTGTGAAGATGGTATGTTGAGTTCTTTTTAGAATTATAGAATCATAGACTGGGTTGGAAGGAACCTGCAGAAGTCATCCAGTCCAACCCCCCTACAACAAGCAGGGGCATCTCTAACTGGAACAGATTGCCCAGAGCTCCATCCAGCCTGACCTTGAATGCTTCCAGGGATGGGTCCTCCACCACCTCTCTGGGCAGCCTGTTCCAGGGATCCCCCACCCTTAGATTAAAGAGCTTTCTCCTGATGTCCAACCTAATCTTGAGATCTTAAGAGTGAAACATGAAAATTTGGAGAGGGCGATGACTGCCAGCACCTTGCTTGTTAACTAAGGTACCGCAATAAATGTATGGATTTATCTTCTTAGTTGATATGTTAACCTTCAAAATACTAAGCAAAATTAACCGTAATGTATTGTACGTTGATAATTAGGCTTTTCAAAACCTTCAACCCTTACATTGCACTGCTGTATGGTACCAATAATACAGAGACTTCAGGTAATATCACCGGGAACAAACCCTGTCACACATCCAGCTATGAAATGAAGACTTTCATAACTTGCAGCCCTAGGCTTTGTGTTCCTGAAAGCCACAATTTGCTGTTATTTGCTAAATCAGTCATCATTTGTTCGCACATAATTTATCATTGCATCCGTGTAATCACAGAGCTTTCCAGACAATCCAGTTAATGCTTTCTACAAAATACGTACGGCTTTCATCGTACTGAACAGCTACTGAGAGCATCAGAATCACACAGTTACTGAGGCTGAAAAAGACCTCTGAGCCCGTCCAGTCCAGCCTATGACCTGACACCATGAATGCTTAAACCTGTGAGAAGGTCAGACTATCTGCTGAAGAGGTGAAGGCTGAACTAAGACTACAGCTACCTGAAAAGCTGCTGTGAGAGAGGTGGGTGTTAGTCTCTTCTCGAGAGTAACGAGTGATAGGACAAGAGGAAATGGTCTCAAGTTGCTCCAGGGGAAGTGTGGGTGAGATATTAAGAAAAACTTGTTTGTTGAAAGAGTTGTCGGTGACGGGATGACGTTTTCGTTTGTTACAGCTGAGATTCCCACTCTTCTCTGCCTCTTTCTGCTCTGTACTGTAGGGATGCTGGAATTTTGTTTAATACTTTGCAAGGGCTTGAAGCTAACCATCTAAAAGCAAAGCTTATTACCTCAGGCCAGTCTTCTTTAACTGTGGAGAGAGAAGGTATCTCCACCAATGTCTTTTATCTAGAGAACACAGAGGGAGCTAAGAGAACAACAGTGTCAACAGAAGTAGCTTCAGATTATGTAAGTTAGAGATGACAAATCCCATACTTGACAGCCTCTGGAAAGAGGCACAAATTTCATCTTCTCGATGACTGCAGTACCAGAAAAATTCAGCAGTCGAAAGTAATTCAGTAAAATCTGCTGTTGATTGGTACCAGAAGAGTTAAAATTTGTTTCCCCATGTCCCATGCAGTCCCAAAGCTACAGGAACCCATCTACAATTCTTGCTCAGGCAGTCTGATGATTTATTTAGTTCTGTTTTCCATGCTGCTCGAAGGGAGCTATGTACATGAGTGCAAAACATCGCTTCAGGCAGTGATACCCTACAGGAAAAGCAGCTTGAGGAATGGGACAGAGTATTCATTGTATTTTCTGTTAATAACTGATGATTAAAAAAGCCCCACTAATTCAGAATCCTTTTAGGTCAGCAGTCACTCCTCGTAGTTCCGAGTTTTTATTGTTTCAGTGAACCTGGAGTTGCTGCAAACCTAACACTAGAGTACCCTCAGATTTCCTGAGTGTGTACTTCTGCCACCTCAATAAAAACCACTCTCTCCTGCTAGGAGAGAGCTTAGTAGAGATCTTGCAGTACCTGCAGCCTTCTGCTTTTTTGTCAAAATATAGACTCTAATAATATATAATTATACTGATATTAAATATTTCTTGTCTTGTCAAGCTACCTGTCTGCTTTAAGCAGGAAAAAATACAGTTTAGTGTGTCTCTCTGAATCCTACACCCAGCTGAAGGTCTTAGTCGTTACGCGTAGGACCTTAACTCTGTTAAACAATCCAAACCTTGCTTACACAAATGCCTTTCAAATATGACCGGTCTTTCTGAATCAGAACCTGACCTTTTAGCATGCTTGCAACACAACTTGAGCCCCCCCCGGGTAATCTTGGTAATGAATGACAGTTCTCACTGCCTCAGATGTTCTCTATTTGCTTCCTACTCACTTGCTCCAAGGCAGCCCATTAGAGACCACAGGAGGCAGTATGGAACACAGAACCAGAGAGAAAACATTCCAACTCATCTTATGGCCACTGCAAAATGAAATTAGGTCCTGTTTGGGGTTTTTTTCTTATCCTCATGGAAAGTAAAACAAAAATGCATCGACATATGGTCGTGGTTTGGTCATTTTTGTGTACATTCCACCCCCCGAAGGGAGGGGGGTAAGAAGCATCTCATACTTCCATAACCACCTGTTCCATCGTACAATTGTCTTGGTTTATAATTAGCTCCCCACTTTTTAGTCCTTAAAATTTTATCAATGGAAGAATCTGGATCTCAGTTGGAAACCCTTCTTTTAAACCTCAGTTTGAAACCAACTCAGAACCACAGAATGGCACAGCTTCAGGCCGTCATGTCCTGTCACTAGTCGCCTGGGAGAAGAGCCTGTCCCCCACCTGTCTACAACGTCCCTTCGTTAGAGAGTCATAAGGCCATGGCCAGCCTTATCTAATGATTATCTTATCTTATCTAATGATTAGATACTCTTGTTGTGAGTGAGGCTCATCTACAGGTCAGCTGTGGGCTATTCTTCACTCTGTCGCTCTCCTTCCTCAGAAGAACACCAAGTGAAACCACGGGTGGAGGTAGGAACAGGGTGTTCATACAGCAGTTGCTATTGCAGGCTGAGGGAAATTAATTTACTGCAAATTAATGTTGTTGCTCTCCTGTGTGGACTTTTCGTGGGCTGCAGCTTCTCTCAGGACACATCAACCTAGTCTGGCATGGGTTTCCCATGGGCTGCAGTGTGAGTATCTCCATCATCACAGTCTTTTCCACAGCCTGCAGGGGAATCTCTTCTCTAAGCCCTGGACCACCTCCTCTCACTCCTTGCATCCTGGTCCTTCTGTCTGCATCACTGCTCTTCTCACCTTTTCTCACTCCTCTCTTCCAGCTGCTGTTGCACAGCAGATTTTACTCATTTTTAATTGTGTTATCAAAGAGGTACCACCAGCATCACTGATGGGGTCAGCTTAAGCCAGCAATGGGTCTGCCCTGCAGTCAGGAATGGGTTTTGTTCAACACAGGGGAAGCTTTTGGAGTTGAAACCCCTCCTGCTACTGAAAACCTCGCCATGTGAACCCAGTGCAAGCTCAGAACACCAAGAGCTGCCTCTCTCTGATGGTGCCTCTGGCCTAGCACTGTGGGAAACAGGGGTGAACAGCAAGCAAGAGGTTGAAATGCTATTGAAGAGCAGGTTTGCATAAAAAGGAGTCGATATAGGTGTTAGATGTATATGCACGTGTAGGGAATGGCAATTGCTCTCATTTTATTAGGAATGAAAATAAGTCTGATCTATTTTTATGGAAGAACTTGGTTATTTACAGAAGAGCTATATAATGAGATGTTAATACCCATAAGCTTTCAGAACTTCTTTTCGTTATCTTTGGGATAATTGCTGTGCTGTTGAAAGTATTAAACACAACAACAAGCTGCTCTTGCTAAATTGCTATTTTCATGCAGATAACAACCGTTTCCCTTTCACATTTATTAAATTGTTAGATTCCACATTTATTGAATTGAATTTCACTTGCAAACACCAACCTGACTGAACTACTACAGTCAACTTTTAAGAGTTAACAAGGGTAGCGGCGGCAGCAGCAAATCGTATTTTAAATTTCAGTTCAACTCACTGAGGAACAGAATGTTCTTCGCTCCTTTCTAACAGCACCACCAATCTCCCAGACAGCTAGCGAGCAGCTTAATATCTTGTCAGCTGCAGCCACATTTCATCAGCAAAGCAGCCCCGCTCAGCCTGGTCAGGTCACACTGTGCATTTAGACAGTTCTTTTGTTTTCAACTGATTTACTGGATGAGTTATCCAAACACTGAGGAGATGGGGGTTTGAAATTGTTTGAAATAAATATTACTCAAATATTGGAGCAAGCGTGTTTGTTGACCTAACATGCAGAAGGGTTTCATATCTCTGCTTAATTACTCCCGTGTTTCCCTGTGCATTCCATATCACAGCAAGTGATTTTGCGGAGCAGTTAAGTGTGAATCATTCAATCCAGCAGCTAACTGTTTGGTTTGAAGCTATGTCACCTCAACGACTACCACCAAACACTTCTCACCACTTAAATAAACAAGAGGTAATTCTCTCCCAGGGTTTAGCCCAGGCTGGTGGACTGGATAATGGAATTAGTCATTACTGTGTTTTCAGAAGAGATGCCTTGAGAGAGATGTTTGTAAAGGTCTAAACTGCTGGGTGTTTTTTACTTAGATGAAAAAAGGGTGAAGTATTTTTCACAGAAGAAAATCAGCCAGCGAAGTTCTCTGCCATAGTGCTATTTCAAGACCTGGTTTGCACCAGTCCTGTAAAGTACAAAACACTCTCTTAAGAACAGCAATAACCATGTAATAAGTAGAGCATCATTTGTACATTATTTTCACAGTAGAGGCTTTCAGCAAAGGAGTTGGGTTGATCAAAATAAGGCAGTGTTTCTGGGAGCATCCTTGAAAAGAAAGCAAGCCAGCAGAGTTTCATTCAATTCATTAATCAACTCGCTTGGAAAATAATAGATTAAAAAATCATCCTTGGCAATATTTAGTAAAAGTCCAGGGACTGTTTATCAGTTTGGTTAAAATGCAAACAGAAATGTCGTGTAACTTATTCAATGAGAAATATGCACTTAATTTCACTGAAGGAGTGATCTGGGTTTGGAACGGGCTGCCCACGGAGGTGGTTGGGTCACCGTCCCTGGAGGTGTTCAGGGTCAGGCTGGATGCAGTGCTGAGTGGCATGAGCTGGATGGCAGATGTTAGGGTGACTGGGTTGGGTTTAGGTTGGACTGGATGATCTTTAAGGTCTTTTCCAGCCTCATCAGGACTGTGAGACTGTGATTTTATCTGCACGGGAAGTAAAGGCTATGAAAATGATGAGATTAAACATCTTTGTATTGATGAGAACAGTAATTGATGTTGCAAAGTCATGTAAGATTTCGTCAGAATTCATTACAGCAGAAACCAGGATGAATTTATTTTACAAGCAGTAAAGCGTATACTGGAAAGAATAAAAATCAATTGCCACGTTGGAAATTGCTAAATCTAATCCGCTCTTTCTGAGCTGTGAAAGTTTTTTGGCAGCAAACTACAGGGATTCATGCTGGCACTTTGGAACCCCGGCTGTTCCTTCCTATAAGCTATTAAATACGTGGTATTTTAAGATAAAGTGCTCTCCAAGTGGAATGTTTTGGAATTTTAAGCTGCCAGAAGACGACCATTTATGTGGCCATGCACTAAACCTTAGCAAAATGCTGTAAGCAATAGCAAATGTTTGTTTCTTGAAGGAAAGTTGCAGGACAGTCTCTTAAACTTTTCATATCAAACTTTGATATGAAAAGTGCGTGGTAAAACCCTGTTCTGAATGCCTTGCTGGTGTGCAGGGGAGGTAAGAGGGTATCTGCAGTGGGATTTGCAGATGTGCTGCTTGGTGATGTAAGTGCACAGCTTTCCATAGTGATAAAAGCCCTAAGTGGTTCCTCAGACAGGATGGAACTGAGTGCTGTGGCAAAGAGCAAAGGAAACACAGGCTGGTTTGCCCTGATGAAGCCCGGGTGTTCTTGCCAGGGTTCGACTGTATTATTTTCTAGGTAATTTTGAAATAAATAGTCGATGGGTTCCTGCCATCTGATTTTAGTCACCTGGTTCAAGACTCTGAATCACAGTTCTCTACATGGAATCAAAAGTATCTGTTTCATGCCTCTAAAAGGTATTTGCCAGGTGATCTGGTTTGACCGTCAGTACGGGCTAGGCTGTAGTACTGAGTGCTGACAGGTCATGGGAAGTCACGTATGTTCAGCGTCCAGAAGCTGCAGAATCTGCTTCTGCACAGAAAATCAGAAGAAAAAAATCTATGCTGTTATTACTCAAACTATATATTTTACAATTTAAACTCAAATTTCCATCTAGACTTTCATATTTACATATTGCTAATTATGGATTCATATTGAAGTAGTTTTGGAAGATAATGCGAGCACGCGAAGGCATAAAAGCAGATTCAATACTAGATTGGGCATGAGCTTTTTCTGCACTGACTGAAGACATCCAAAATCTCAGCGTGACGCAGCCGTTCAGGCTTTTTTACAGCAGCACAGAGAAACCAACTGTTAAAGGGCAGAATTCTTTTGACTTTCTTTGTCTACAGGAGGATTGAATGAATCGCAATCCAAAGAGCCCCTTCTTTCCACCAGTTCCCATAAATGTCTTCTGATGTGAGATCATCCGTGGTACCTGGATTTGGCTACTCAAACTGGCAGATGAACGACAGGACAGAAGAGTGACCTGCTGGAAACCAGGCAATAGATTTAAAGGCACTAAACATCTGTGTTAAATCAAATTATTTTGGCCTTTGAAAAAAGCTTGAAAGGTAAAAACATTAAGAGGTAAAATAAGGAGATCGTGGCAGAAGTGGAAAAGCCAGGAGTCACAACCACTCTTAAATATTTGGGATGCTCCATATTTATGTGAAAAGGGGTGCCATGCTTCCTTTTTAGCCATCATCAGGGGCTCACCTGACTCCGTGAACTTTTCATTCAAATGCCAGAGTGTCTTGGCAGCTACATGAGCTCTCCAGACTGCGTGGTCGGGTTCCTCAGGTGGTCGTGAACCTGACCTTCTCTTACAGTAGAAAGGAATGTGCAGCCCAGATCGCTTTCTTGTTGTCTATTTATTCATTAACAGCTCTCTTTCAGTCTGATCTCTTTTGATATTACTAGAACTCCAGTGCTGTTTCATAAACATTTATCCACCAATTATGTGTGTACTTTTGGCTGTTTATGTTTTTAATACAAAATTATCTCTTTTTCCAATAAGTTTTAACCAGCTTTCTATGACATCTGTCTCAGAACACCAATTTTACCTGTATCCGAGGCACACAGGGGGTCAATTCACCCTTCCTGACACACAATGCAGGTTGTTAATGCTGCCTTCAAGGCTGTATAAATCCCCATCACCACAGCGACTGTGCAGCCTCTAGACACTGAAATACAGAGTCCACTGTTAGATCAAAGTGAGAGACACTGGGTTGAACCCCCCTCACTGTTAGTGTTATAACTGAGGTGAGATGATGTGTCTTGGATATTGTTTTCTGAAAGGTTTAACTGTTCTGTAAAGCATGCGTGGGGTTTGTGCTTGTTTCTCAGTAAAAGCTAATCCTTACCATTCGTCCAGAACTACGTATTGAAACTTGAAAACAATCCATGTTCTTAATCCAAGCTTTAACAGATTATCTTTATCTAAACTAATTTTACAGAACTGGCTTTTCTGATCTCTCTCTGGATGGACCCCTACCATGGCAGTACAGCTCGCAAGCAGACTGAACGCCTGTCTACACCACACTGCCTGCGTGGAGACGTTCAAAAGCTGCCCAGCCACGTTCCTGTGAGAGCTGCTGTGGAAGAACCTTCTCTGGCAGGGGGGTTGGATTAGATGATGTTCAGAATTCACTTCCAGCCTCCACCATTCTGCGATTCTCTGAACAGATCAGATCCTAAAGGAGTCATAGGAAGGTAAGTTTTACCAGTTTGGACTAGTTTTAATACAGAGGAAATTTATATTATGTGTATACATACAAGGTTAACATTCATAGGAAAAAGAGATAAGTAAGGTATTATCTGAATGCGTGATAACCTTTGTAGAAGAGGCAGACATCATGCCTTTTGAATGCTATTTATGATTCATTTTAATCTCCTGTGTAAAGAACTAATCATGGAATCATAAAATCATTATGTCTGGAAAGAACCTACAGGNCCAGACACGTTCCTGTGAGAGCTGCTGTGGAAGAACCTTCTCTGGCAGGGGGGTTGGATTAGATGATGTTCAGAATTCACTACCAGCCTCCACCATTCTGCGATTCTCTGAACAGATCAGATCCTAAAGGAGTCATAGGAAGGTAAGTTTTACCAGTTTGGATTAGTTTTAATACAGAGGAAATTTATATTATGTGTATACATACAAGGTTAACATTTGTAGGAGATAGAGATAACTAAGGTACTATCTGAATGCGTGATAACCTTTGTGAAAGAGGCAGGCATCATGCCTTTTGAATGCTATTTATGATTCATTTTAATCTCCTGTGTAAAGAACTAATCATGGAATCATAAAATCATTATGTCTGGAAAGAACCTACAGGATCATCAAGTCAACCTTCATCCCAGCATCTCCCTAACCCCTAGACCATGGCCTTAATTATGCTATCTGCTCATTTGTAAAACACCTCCAGGGATGGTGACTCCACCACCTCCCTGGGCAGCCTGTTCCAGTGCCCACCCACTCTCTCAGGAAAGAACTTCTTCCTAAGATCCATTCTAACCCTCCCCTGATGCAACTTGAGGCACCAGCACCAGTTCCTGTCATTAGCAGTTTGGGAGAAGAGACCAGCACCAGTCTCGGTACAACCTCCTTCAGGTAATTGTAGAGGGAAATTCTCAGCCTCCTCTTCTCTAGACTAAATAACCCCAGTTCCCTCAGCTGCTCCTCACAGGTCCTGTTTTCCAGACCTCTCCTCAGCCTCGTTGCCCTTCTCTGGTCCCACTCCACCATCTCAATGTCCTTATACTGTGGGGCCAAAAACCGGACGCAGTACTCCAGGTACGATCTCATGATCCTACAGAGTAGAGAGGAACCTCCCTACTCCTGCTGGTTACTCTGCTCCTGATCCAGGCCAGGATGCCTTTGGCCTTCTTGGCCACCTAGGCACACCACTGGCTCCTGTTCAACTGTCAACCAACACCCCTAGGTCCTTTCCCACCAGGCAGCTCTCCAGCCACTCTTCACAACGAAGGCTTTAACTTGTATAATCACACCTAAAACTTCAGGGATCTGAAAAAGCTATCACATGTCCAGTGAATTAGGAGAAGGAACATGCTGATTTGAAATGGCAGTGCCATATGCAGAACTTAAAACAGCTTCAGCCATCTGAAAAATTAATACAGGGTGGATGAGGATTTGTTTTCTTCTGGTAGATAAGGGAGACCGATAACTGTAATGCAGAATGATGGAGTTATGTCTTGGCAAATGGAAGTGCTAATACAAACTTACTAAGAAAAATGTCTGAAAACACTGGCTTTCTCTGATTTAACAGAAATCAGATTTCTTAGTGAGCAAAGGCTGCCCTCAAAACACTGCTGAGTGGCTCACATGGATAGCTGATTACTCAGGCCAGCCCGACGAGCCTTTTATATCTGGCACTTGAGTACTAAATTGACATAACGTGGTCTGACGTGTAACATACCAAAGTGCTTTGAGCTCACTGATTTATAGGTGCTCAATCTGTGAAGGCCAGGCTAGCTCCCAGACAGCAGCTGAGGAAGAGTATTGCTCGGGGAAGTCTCCAGGTTCATACAAATAACTTCAATCACCTTCCCCAAAACCATTCCTCTAAGTGACAATGAAAAGCATTGTTTTCTGTTCACCTTGGCTGGAGTATTTCAGGGCTTCTGTTCCTTTTAAACTGGTAGCCATGGTGAGTCTGCTTTGGCCAGATCTCTCGCCGATTCCCATGCCATGACAGTTTGAACGTTAATTTTTTCAAAGCACTATTAACAGTTTTCTGTAGCACTGACCATGTTCTGTGATTTCTGTTTCCAACTTTCTTAAGAGCAGCTTCTTACTTCCATGGGTTTTAGTGTTTAAAAACTGTATTTATTCCATTACCTCTCCAGATTTATTTTCAAAGCACCTAACTCGGTAGTGGATTTTCCTGCTGCAGTGCTATCAATTATTGCTATTAAAAAAGTCCTTTAAAAGAAGGTTCCTGCTATCCTCCTCTTTGCCTGTGCGACTCACACGCTGCTGCTGCTGCTTGGAAAACATTGCCTCTCTTTTCTATCTGGGTAGTTCTTCATCTGGCGCTGCAGCCTGGGCAATGCAGACTTGGTGTTCTCAGCAGACTCGGATTTTGATGATGGGATTTAGTTTCCTAAGCATTATATCCTGATTTTCTCATTTGAGTCCATCTGGGATTCTCCAGACATCAGCAAAAAGTGATAAAATGATCTGAAGTTTTCAGAGCTCTTCAGGGTTGGCTGATGGCAGTGAGTTGGGATGCATTCAAACACATAAAACTCACGGTGTTCCTATGTTTAGGCCAGTGATTCATATTCTGAGTTCTCCAAATCTTTCTTCCTCTCCTGAGTTATCTTGTGTTTCAGATTGTTAATGGCAGAGCTCTGTCTGATCTCTGTGAACCTCCTTATGCAGGGGATAGTGGGTTTTTTTGCTTGGAAAATACTGATCAGGATGGCATTCTGATTGGTGTTCTCAGCAGTCATGAACCTTGCTGGTGTGCCAGATGTGTAGGGTTAGCTCTCCCAGGTAGTTTAAACCATCAAGATTTCTCTGACTCTGGTGAAAGAGCAATGTACTGTCATGGGTGTTAAAGGACGTTATAAGCAGTAGCCACCTCCAGCAGCTCCAGGGCCAGCAGATTCCTTCTGGAGCCCAGCCTGGATTCCCATTTTCTGGTATAAGTGCTCCTTTCTTATTTCCACAGCAAAACTGACTGTGCATCCCAGAAACATACACACAGAGGAAACCAACAGAGCCAGTCACACAGGCTGATGCAGACTCTGTCCTGCCTTCAGCGGCACACACTGGACACTCTGCAGGTGCCACATCAGACACAAGCCTGGGCAGCCACGTCTGCTACTCCTCTTGGGCTGGCAGAGACAGAACATCACTAGTGCAGCACACACAGGACACTCCCCAGGTTCACAAGCACATAGACCTTCCCCAGGCACCAGCACAGATCTTTGTGCCCAATCCTAGCCATCCTGCTTGCTGGCTTAACCAGCTTGAAGCTTACCAGCAAACACAGTCACACACGCATACCGCATGCACTTGGTTTGAGGAAGATAGAAAACCTTGCCCCCAGCATCTGGCACCCGGCACACCAGCTGTGATCCCCAGCCCTGCTCCAGCTGTGGGAATGAGACACTCACCTCCTTCATCTTCTGTCCCCTCGCAGCTGGTTTCAGTGCATGCCCCGTGCCCACTGCAGTGCCTGGGGCTGACACCACACTCACTGTGGTAGCCAGCAATGAGGCATGCACTCATTCCAAGTGCTGGGGACACTGATGTTACTGGCGTGACTCCAGCAGCTGGCGTGCAGTCCACTCATGATGGTCATTCCCATATCTGTCACCGAGTCCCTGCAGCATTCGTACACAGTGTATAGAGAGGGAGAGGACACGGAGACAGTTAAGAGCAGCCTTAATAAGACAGCTCAGACTACATTTCAGTTGCTGCCTCTCCGCCCTTTCCTTATCATCCCAATTTGACAACTCAACCAGAAGATCTTAAATCAGCATTTTCACTTTGCTTGTCCTTATCACGTAGTGTAAGCCACCAGCGTTGGTCCTCGTTACTGTGACAGCAGGCACTGCAGAGCCCCACAGTACATCCTCTCTCCCTCATGGTCTCAGCATGGCACACGCTGACAGAGCCCTGAATGGAATCCTAACCAACAGAAAGGCTGAAGTTAAACTGCTTTCCCATGTTTAGAGAGTAATAGAAATACATTACTTGTAGAACCAACTATCAATCACAGATGCGATCCAAGCCAAGAGTTTTTGAGGGGAAATAACAGTGCTTCTTATTCACTGGCTGGAATCCACCCGGTGATGGGTTATTTCCATGCAGGCTTCCCTCAGAGCCATGGTCTTCTTCAGGAAGCAGTCTCTAGCTCCACCGCGGCGCTGTAGTCAGTGCCAGCACTGAGCAGTTTATTTATATTAACGATGCAGGTCCCAGATAGTTCTGTATAACCTATTTAAATAGTCATATCTTTTATCTCTGATTTCCTAATCTTGGGTTATTTGTTAACTTTTAAAATTTATTGCTGCCAGTGCAAGGAATTGACTTGTTTTTATGCTTGCCATGTTATCATACACGAGATTTTTCTGTATTCCCAGCAGACATGAAAAGAAAATGACCACGTTTTTACTTAAAAGTTTAATTTAAGCATTAATCTTCGCTACTGCACGTAGGGAATAGGATTGAACTAATCAATACGTGGGAATACCGTGAGCAGATCACTCTCCAAATTCCACTGAGCCTACTGAGGATGGTGAAATAGCTTCCTCAGTCAGGGGAGAGTATTTCATAAGCCATTTAACACCACTGGGATACCTCACCTGAAATTAACCTCTGCTTCAAAAAAAGCAGGACTCCTGGCATGAATCTTCCACGTGCATGTGGATTCAGATGCCTGAAGGGGTTTCAGGTGCCTTAAAACACCCTGCTTAGGAAATGGACTTATTTTCCTTAACTTCTTTGCTAATAAGAGAAGCTTAGGCACCCAGCCTGCACACAGGCACCTAAACTTAGCTGCCTAGACCTGAGCCTACCAGCTAGATGATACAGACTGGAGTCTATAACAGGAACAAGGGTTCCATCCAATCCTGCTGTGGGCTGAGAGGGTCACACCATGTCTATAAAGTTGAGCACTTACTGCAAGTCAGAATTGTCTGTTTAGGACAAAAAGAGCCTCATTAATAATTGAGTTGACTTGGTGTATAAAAGAAAAGAGGGTTCCACATCGGGTAGTCCCTTCTTAGCCTGGGGCTCAAGCAAAGAATTACTTTGTCCCTCCATCCCTGGGGTCTTTCAGGCCATCGACACAAGTGAGCAGAAGCTCCTTGCAGGTGAGGTGGGGAGCAGGGGGAACCGGGTCCAACTCCCAGAGACTGCCACTGTGCTGACAGGGACATGCTCCGCTCCTCAGACCTGTCCTTGCTAGGCTGTGTCCACTGGATAATGAGGAGAAAAGCACAAGAGTCGCTGGCTATTACGTGTTTCTAGTTGCTTTCTTCTCAGTAAACAGCTGTCTTCACGTGCAGAACTAATTTGTTCAACACAGGTCCTCTTGTGTTTAAGATGTAAGAACAAAACCAAGAAAAGGAAGGAAATAAACCTGCTCTGGAGGCAGGAAAAAGCTCTGGACGTGACAATAGAGCCAAGCAACTAGCTAGCAGGAGAGACCTTGAACTATTCCTGTCTGTACATCTGATAGCAAAAAAGGAGTCTGCTTTTAAACACTGAAGCTAGAGTGATAATATCATAAGAAACATCCTACATAAAGACTCCTCCAGAAAGTGTTTTCAAGCAGCTGAACAGTTTAGACTGCTGACACAGGCATGCAAAATTAGGTTGCTGAAACATATGGTGTGAATATATTTATAAACTTCCCGTTTTGCTGCTTTCCTTTAATTTTTAGTGGCATCATTAATGGCTTCTATTCGCCGGAGTGTATGTAGCCAAACCTATGTATGGTTTACTTGCTTAATACAGGGCTGAACTGTAACCAGATTCATGTTGTGAGCCTAGGAACATCTCAACACCTAATAATCTGATGGGCCTCGCAGCCCAGTGAGCATCACATGGTTGTTTTAGAATGGAACATTTATGGCTGCACGTTCACTAATGTCTTGACAGCTCCCAGAAGCATAGATGGAGGCAAAGAAGGTGTTCAGTATCCCTGCTTTCTCTGTATCCTCTGTCTTCAGGGCATCCACCTCACTCAGCAGGGGTCCCACATTGCTTCTAGGTTTAGATTTACCTGCAGTGTATTTGAAGAGGCCCTTTTTGCAAGGTTGAATTCCCAGGTGGCCTTGGCTTTCCTAGTTGCACCCCTACATTCTCTCACCAGAGCCTAATAATCACCCCAAGTGGCCATCCCCTCCTTCCAAGACCTCTAGACTTTCTTCTTCCTCTTCAGTTTGAGCAGTAGCTCCCCATTTAACCACACAGGTCGTCTGGCTCCCTTCCTTGGCTGCTTTCCTGTTGGGATGCTCTTGTGCTCTGCTTCGAAGAAGTGGTCTTTGACATTTCAGCACATTTCTCAGAAAAGAGCTGTATTTTGAAATAAGTTTGTAGTTGTGGCTCTGTCTTGTCTAGCTGTGCACTCTTCAGCACGTGGAGAAAAAGTTGCTTACAGCTTCATGAAAGATTTACATTCCTAGACCTGCTTGGTTAGAATTTTATGACTAGGCAAAAGCAGATCTTGAAGATGTTTTGTACAGTTGTATATAATAATACTTTCAGTATTCACTCTAGTGTTGTAGCTGTGGCCCCAAAGCTGCTCAAAATCCTACAGGTTTTGTTGGAAATGGTTGAAATTTTCCTTTGCTTTAAGAGAAGCAGTAACCCCCCCCCAAAAAAAACCCCACCAGACTGACCACAGCTTAATTTGAAACGGATGGAAAGTTCTGAACACAAACAAATGACTTGGCTGTAGCTGCCAAAGCACTGAGCGAGTCACAACACTATTAATACCATAACTCGTTGTAACTCAAGCAACTAAATTCTGATTAACTGTAACCTTAGAAATCCACCTACATCTCCCCACGTCTTCCCAGTTCAGCTACCTACAGAAAGAAGCAGGTCACATGTAGAGCCGCCAGTAATCATCCACACATTTCCCTCTGCGTTCCAGCACTCCCCCGTAATGTGAAGATTCACTTGTGTTTGTGTAACAGCAATTCTTTAGAGATTATTCATAGGCAGAGGTACGCCTGTGCTGTGAGAACTCCAGCTAGTTCAATGCCAGGCTTACCATGGGTGCTTCAGCAGGATTACACAACGCGCACAGGACCAGTGTTTGATCGTATTGCTACCTAATTATTCCTGACTCTTTCATCTTCTTGTATTAGCCCGGCCAATTCTATTTCTAATTTTTATCTTGATGGATTTAACTGACCTGTGACAGGATATGAAAGCCATGGCAATCACTAAGCGTCAGGCTCAATTAACCCACTTTTGAGCATGTATTTCTGGTTTCATATTCGTTAAGGTTTGCTCAATTAAATGTGTTTATTTTTTCCTGTAAAAATAGGGGGTTTATATTGGCAGGATTGTTCACTGATTAATCAGTCTTGGAGAAACCAAGCACAATATCTTAATTAATTAGGAGTTGTGACTAAACTTGGGGAACACAGGGCAAGGGAACAAACCTTTTGGAGGACAGAAAACCTATCTGACCTTTTAAGTGACGCAATGTTGTTATTAAAATTGAGTCAATCCTGCAGCCGCCCTGCTGAGCTGGAACTCCAAGAGATACTGCTGGGCTTTCTCCGATTGCTTAGCTTACTTTTCACTCCAGCGTGTTACACATTGCATGAAAACATTTGTATGTTGTTATCCACACTTGATTTACTGTCTTTTCATGTCTCAAAACTACTCACAGAGGAACTACTGAGTAAGATAACAAGTGATTTATCGTTCAAATAAGAATTCCAGAAGATGTAGCCTTTTCAGGCTACAACTCCAAGATCAACGTTTCCTAGTGACAGTGAAAAATCAGCCCTTCAAGGACCATATGCACTCAGATATTTAATTACTGATTAAATACTGATATTTAATCAAGTTACTTTTTTAAAGGTTCATAGGCTTTTTCAACAAAAGCTTTGTACTACTGAATTTAATTAGTGCATGTAATTAGTGTAGTCATTCCTGGTCAACAGCACCCGTGCAACCTTCGTTCAGCTGCTCTGTCAGCATCACATTCTACCTGTAGACCTTGTGTTAACCACGATGACCATCACACAGTGAACAGAGCTGAACCCGAGTGCAACATGGATAGTTTTAATAGAGCAAATTCATCTAGGCTATAATTTCACCGGCAGGAACTGATAACCAACAACTATTACATATTAAAAAGTACTGAACCGCAACGAGAACCCCCTAACAGAGCCTTAGGAAACCAATTCAATTATTTTCCTTGTACAAAAAGTATTGTCTTACGCCCAGAGAAAGAATGGGAGGGGAATCATCACATCTAATGAATTCACCCCAAAGTTTTAGTTTGGCAACATTTCCTTGTGAAAAGCTGATGTTTGGGGGCCACGCAAACACTGTTAATTGATTCTTGGGTTATTTGTTTTGTTGTTGTTTCAGAAGGAAAATAGAATGGAAAGCAGATACTAGTAATTTATTTTAAGGAAAAACATGCAAACATTAATGTTTAATTTGTTTTGGCGTTTAAATTGAAGGGGGCTGATTCACTTCTGTTTCTTTTGAGTATTTTATTTCACAGGGGAATCCAGATAATTGCGAATCAGTTCACTGGCCAATAAATAATGGATAACTGCAATAATTTCTCTTCCTACGTGTCAAACAAGTCTCGTAGCTGCACTGACAAAACTGAGTAACTCCTTGGGGCCAACAGGAGAATAAATGACTTCAGGAGCTTCTGCCACTAAACAAACACATGCAGCTTCTGCAGGGTGACTGCAGAGATGCTCTGATTTTTGAAAGCTATTTGTAGCAAAGCGATGAATTCTCGTTTGGAAGAGTAATGAAATACTGTCTGGTTTGGTGAAAGTGGCCCAGAAATATTGATAAGTAATGAATAATTGAGATCTGTTCAGACGTAAAGGGAAAGCTGACTCTTGCAGCACTGGCTGAACCTGGCGTAGGGGCAGTTACAACAGAAAACCCTATGTTCTATAATCCAAACTTCATCTTTTAATCTCTTCTGCATTTCAGCTCCAAATCAGCCTTTCTCTCCAGTCCCTTCCCCAGCCCTGTTGCTCCTCTGGACCTGCTCCAGCCCCTCAATCTCTCTCTTGAAGTGAGGGGCCCAGCACTGCCCCCAGCACTTGAGGGGAGATTTCACCAGTGCCCAGTAGAGGGGAAGAATGATGTCCCTAGTGCTGCTGGCCACTCTGTTGCTGATCCAAGCCCGGATGGCACTGATGTATTTCAGCTTACAGTTTCTGAAACACTCCACCAGCTGAGGAATGGAATCTTTAGCTATATGCAGTTTATTCTGTTTCGTGATTTCCTTGCAGTGGACGATAGCAGTGGCACTGAGGTGTAGCAGGAGCTGAGCTAGCTGCAGCACCTCCCTGGCCCCACTTCTACGATGGCACGTGCAAATCAGATAGGTTGACAGAATGACCGAGCATCAACAGGTTTATCTTTTTCACCCTTTTCCTATCAGTTGCACACCAGTGAAATAAAGCTGGTACCCTCACCTTGAACACTTTCGGTCCCAGATGCTTAGATTTGTCCTTTCTGTTAGGAAAAAAAAGGATGCAACAGGCTGAAAGGATTGCACTTCTTTTTATTTTTCAAGTAGTCTGAGCCTCACAACTCTGGTCTGAGCAATGAATATTTCAGAGACACTATACCTGGTAACTTCAGAGACGGATGGAAGTGCCTGAGAAGGAGTGATAAAAAAAAAGCATCTGTGAATACTATAGCAGAGTTGCTCTGCTCAGCAGGCAGCTCCTGAACTGTTTGAGAGTACTATTTTCACAGCTCCCAAGTGGCTCCTGACCAAAGGGAAGAAATATGAGGGGAAATGTTAGACGGTGACTTTTTGAGCCTGGAACAAAATAAAATAGCTTACTTTCTCTAAAAGAGAATAATTCATTTACACGTTGAACACATACTGGAATAAAAAGGGGGAAAAATTGCTTTACTTTTCTGAAGCCTTTCTTCCTCCTCTTTTGCTTCATTCTTCTGAGCTATTCCTTAGACCTTTTTGATATTTTATTTCCCAATGCAGAAACTCCTGTGAAAAACACTTATCCTAAAGGAATCCTCTCCATATTTTCCAGTTTTTCCTCATATTCCTCACCATGTCCTTCAACCCTCTAATTAGAGATGCTTGTCTAACTCTGCAGGAAGATTTAGGTTCCTCGATTAAGGCTGAAAGAGAATGGTAGTAATTAATTTAGGCTAATCTAAATTGTAATTCTAAAATGCCCTTATAAACTTCCTCTGTATCTGGTGCTTTGCCAATGCACTCCATGCACATCTAAATTGCATTTCCATCATCGCTCTTGTGGGGATCAAAGAGCTCAACACATCGCAGACTTTTGCATATGAATTTTATTCCATACCAGTTTAGATGAGTGACAACACCTGTGTCTGTGCTGACTGGGTTTTGACTGATGCAGACTTGAGAGACAGGCAGTCTACAAGAACCTCTTCTGAAGTGCAAAGAGCCAACCGAACACATTGTCTATTGTGTTAGAAAGGCCACGTTCGCAGTATCCAGTGAGCCAAGATAAGGCATGGTTAAGTTTTCCAAGTTTATAGCTCAAACAATAGCTTGTTCTGTGAAACATAATGTCTTCTGTGTGCATAGGTGTCTCTGATCTCCCAGAAAATTATCCCACCATTACTGTTCAGTGTGATTGGCCATGATGCTCAGATTGAAACTCTAGAGAGTACCGAGTACTCCAACTGCACTAAACAAGCAAAAGAAAAAGCTACTTGAGAAACATTTGTTTGGATATTAAAGATATAACATTTGAAATGTGCTTCTATGTAATAGGACTACAGCATAAAAAAGACTCTTTTTATGTTTGAAACTTAAATATCAGCAGTAGCAGCGTAAGGTACAGATCCCGTCCTCGCTGACATCGTCGTGAGGGTCATTTGCTAAAAACCACGTAATGAAGTTTATGAGTGTCAGATCTATTGTGGTTTAAGATAAGCAGGATCAGGTTTGCTCTGGGGCACGACCCACCCCAAGAGTGCTCACCCCCATCTGCCTGGAAAACTGAGCCTGTGTGGCAGAGCAGGAAAATGGGTATTTGAGGCAGCCGAGGGTGCCTTCCTCCCATGACATCCACCCATCTCACTGACTGCGGAGACCTGGCGTGCTGTGGCACTTCCTTTAAAACCCCAGGAGTCAGCCTGACAGAGCTGCTCTGCTGTCGCTGCTTGACAGAGTACTGGAAAAGGCTGACCAGAGAGTCTCCAGCTCTGGATGCACTCCAAACTGCCCTGGACCTATTCCTCTGCAATCTACTCTATGCAATCCTGCTCTTGCCGTGCGGTTGGACTAGGTCATCTTCAGAGGTCACTGCCAACTTCTGCCGGCCTGTGGTTCTGTAAGTCTGTGATAGAAACTACCCGGAAAAACAGCAGTGGCTGTTCTGGCCACTGACTTCATCGTGCAGTTCAGTGTGTTCTGCTACTGAGCTTTGACAAGAAATCTGCTTTGAAAGTATGCACATATAATTTGGCGTGGTTTTATGCACTTCAGCACAATGGGGTTGTGTTGGCAGTCCTTGCTCTTTGGAGATGGCCTTAGAGTAAAACATAATTACCAGCAATCCCTAGAGTGTGTGGTCCTTTCAGGTCAAGGGTAATAGCGTTGACACAACAAGCTAGAATCCTAAATGAGATGCCAGAAAATGAGTTTCACTTCCATATGGCTAAAAAGGAAGCATTCTCTTGGTCTTGTTAGCAGTGTCGCAGCAGTGTGGGTCTCCCTCTGGACCCCCACACCTCCCACCTGGGTCACCACCGATGTTGTGGGTTAGAGACTCTGACTGGATTTCAACTAAAACCTTTAGCTGGACTAACGTTGGACTTTAACCTTTTCTGCAGAAAACACATGAGTTGGACTTGAGATTCTGATCAGGTTTTAAAGCAGAACAACTTTTATCTCTGAATTACAAAATGCAAATGTATCAGCGCTGGTTTAAGAGGTTTTGATTGAATTGGAATTATTATTGCATTTAGATGCAATTATGAAATAAAAGCTGTTTAAGCTGGTCCTTTGTTTCTGTTTAAGAAAATACGGGATGTGGCACTCTGTGCTGTGCTCTAGCTGATGTCATGGTGGCAGGTCATGGGCTGGACTTGATGATCTCAGAGGTCTATTCCAGCCTCAATAACAGCAGCAGTAACAGTAACTCCATAAACCCCAAGATTTCACAGGGGAGGGAGGATCTTGAAGATGCCTTTTGTGTCCTGAAAGTGATTCTGATGGCAGCAGCTGTTTAAGGGGGAGGTTTAGGTTGGAGCAATTCATCACGGAATGGGTGATCATTCACTGGAATAGAGTACCCCTAGTAGTGATGGAGTCCCCATCCCTGGAGGTGTTTAAGGACAGACTGGATTTGGCACTTAGTACCATGATCAAACTGATGTGGTGATGTCAGGTCATAGTCTGGACAGAGATCTTTTCCAGCCTCAATAATTCTGTGATTTCCAAAGGAGGACATTCTACCTGTACCTGTTCTACTCCCTTTTTGAGGGTCAAGAAAGAAAGTGAATAACTTTGTCTTGTCCATTTGCTCTGACAGCTGGTGACCAATTAGCATTCTCTCATCCCGTAACTGGAGTCGCTGATTACAAACCACTGTTGCTAAGACTCAAAAATTGTGGTTGATGTTCAACTTCACTGCCAAGTGTGATTAAGGGAAATGTGCCCGTGGGTAAGCCACCAGGTGCTGTGCCAAGCTATAATCACTCTTTTGCACACATCTGAGACCTACAAACACAGCAGAACGATTGTATAAGCAGCAGCTGCAAGTTAAAGCTGCATCAAATGCTTCAAACATATGTACTTTGCCAGATATCCAACCACTTCTGCAGATGCCAGTACCTCATAACTTGGCGAGTTTTCTAAGACACGAGGCGAGCACCGAGCAGAGGAATTCCAAACTGTCCCCACAGTGTGGAGAAGACTTGCTTGGACCACGTGCAGGTAATAAGTTTGATTCTGCCATTCAGGAGGTTGTAACTCACAGTGCTTGAGCTGAAGCCTCGGAATAAATGCTAAATAAGAGCACAAGATTAATGTGACCTTTATTGTTTAATCAAGAGAAGATCATAAATTAGTTCGGCTAAAGGAACGTTTGGGAGGGATTAAACCTAAACTAGGGAGATGAAGATCCAATATGCAAAATCCTTTATTAACTTTTATTAGATTATTAGATATATTTATTTTATATTTATTTTTATCTATTTTATTAGATATTTTTCTCAGATTAAAGCCACAGATACCTGCTTTAAAGAGTACAGAAATAAAAGAAGTCTGAAATGTTTACTGAGAAATTTTGGGGATTTGAACCCCCCTAATTCATCGTAGCTGTCAAACCAGAGCTCGAGAGCTGCACTCATCTTTCACAATCACCATTTCCCGCACCTTTTCTTATAACCTGCTACATCTAGCGATGGGGGATTGGGTTCTCTGTTCCCTCTCCAGATGGCCTAAGATCTCGGCAAGAACAGAACTTGACAGCACTGACAGTCTGTGTTGGTGTCTATTTTCTGCTGTGGGATGCTGTGATGGAACGACAATGCAGTAAACTTCCTTCCCTTTTTCCTTAAAGCAAGTGCTCCCCAAAATAGAGAAGTGCTATGTTTGGAGAGCACAGAGTAATGAACCAGGGAAAGATGCTCTTCAAACACAGCATCTCAGATTTTCTGTGTAAGATCTTAAATAAAAGATGATAATTATTCATTATAATCTTGCTGAATACATTCTGGACATCACCACTGACAGCAGTGGTATCATGTTTTCATATGACCAGTTAGAGTGGATGAATAATGAATGAGAAACAGTCATAACAAGCAATTTGCTGACAACCCTTAGGCTGAAAATAACTGATTAAAGCTATTTTGGGAATACTGATCTGTAGCGAGCACAGTCAGAAAAATCAGGATGAGTTTGTGATTGGATCAGGAATTATATCTACAATTCATAAAGACTCTTTCGGGGTTTTTTGGGAGTTTGACTGTTAGCCTTTTAAGATGTTTTGGCTTTGTTTCTGACCAGCAGAAATAGCTTTCCCAGCTGCCCTGCTTGATGTTTTGATTGGTTTTCATACTCTTCATCAAATAATCTGTAAAAAACTCAACTCGGACAGAAATCCCAACATTCCAGGAGGCATAAAATCTGGAGTTAACCCAACAGTCGACAGTAAAAAGAAGTATTTTATTCAGATACTGCAGTTATTATTTGGATAGTACTGCATAGAATTATCCTTGCTTCTTTCCACATGGACTTGTCAGCCCTACAGGGAGCACCTCCGGGCAAGAGAACAGAGGGCAAGGAAGAGGTGAGCAATGTTATTTGTTGCTGTAAAATCATTATCATTAGTGTGATAATTACTGAGAGACAGAGTTTTAAATACATTCACTGTTCAAGAGAGATTCCGTAAGAAGATCCATGTGGAATGTTGGTAATCCTAAAGAAGTGCTAAAATGTGTTTTCATGGCATCATCAGCTTCACACACCCAACTCACTCACCCATCCCCAATAGTCTGAAAAGTGACTTTGAGTTTGCTTGTGGTTTTGAATGGAAATAAGAAAAGTGTCTTTCAAAGAGCGACGGCTGAGAAAGTGAATGCCAGGTGCAGGCAAAACACATCAATAAAATCTGAAGGGTTTCCATATGCAGAGTAACCAGAATCCACAGGTCTGTTTCCTTAATGACTCCAGCATAGTTAGATTCAAAATTATATATTGAATAATAATTATATTACATCCTAAATATGAAAATATATATTATTAATACTTTATAAATATTATTATATTATTTAACTTATAAAATTTACTTTATATTATTACTTATTTATTATTTTTTCCCTTCAAAAATAGTCTGGTTTAAGCTCTAAAATGGCTACCAACCAGATAATCTGGAGGTCAAAATCTTAAATATAATCAATCATTTATCTGACAGTTTCGTTAAGGTTCAGAATATTCAGGAGGCACAGATATTAGGGTCAGCTATCCTATAAAACGAAATGCATTGCACATATTAATTATGAAAAGCAGTTTGAGGTAGAAAGAGATCCACTTCTGATGTAATTCAGATGAGAGAAAGGGCAGAGTCTGGATTATGCTAAATGCAAAGTTTTCATTTGAGCAGAGCTGCTCAACTGCTTTACACTTTATAGTCTGCACTTGTTTAATTCTTTCTACCTTGTACATCAGGAAATGCATAGAAGTATGGGAAAAAGTGAATGACTAACATTTCTTCACACAACTGTTAGTACAGCTATTTGAGAGCACACGAGAGTGTTGGGGTTATTGTAAATCAGTCTTTTCCTCAGTGGATTTTTCTGAAGAGTCATCGCTGATCTGAAAAAAGGAAAAGGGATAAACCCTGTATTTTATATCTTCTTTTTCTCACTTTAGTGTCTGCTCTTTTCCTGTATTTCAAGGTTTAGAAGTAAACATGCATGGATTATCAGTGTAGATAAATACCAGCTCTAGCGCTGTGAAGTCTGGACGCCTTTCTTTAGTGCACATTGTGGAACTTTCATTGAGATATCAAAGGTTCTGAATGCATTTTAGCTTCTCTTTGAGGCAGGCCTCACAACAGAGTGTGTCTTGCAGTGATAAGCTCACTCTGCTGGAGCATATCAATCCCATGCAGTAAAACCAATGGAAGGTTTAATCGTGTAAGTCAGAGAGATGAAATGCAAGTCATCTCATACTAAGCACTTTAAGTAATTTCGGAGCACATCGCCCCTTGTCTTACGTGAGGATGTTAAGGAACTACATTTTTCCTTCCTGCTAAAGAATATTGATTTAAACAGTTTGACAAAGCCCTTACTGCTCTGTAGGGTGGGGGATTTTGCCCTGTCTGTGTAAACAGTCAAGCATCATTTTACAACCGAAATGATAAGAGGCCACCCTTGGTTCATGCGAGCGTAATGTAATTCTCAGCACTGAAATACTAAGACTGAAGTAGAAGTTAGCAAAATAAAAATGTCATCATCATTTCAAATTTTCTTAAGGAATCACTTCCTCTCCAGGTTTTGGTCACTTTGACAGCTTTTCTCTCTGAGCTGCAGTTAGAGCACAGTGCCTCTACTGGGGAAGGAATCAGGTGGACTCCTTTTGGACTCGGGGGTGTCTTTAGGCTTGTGCCAGATTTTAGCAGCATTCCGTGTATACTGTACATACAAATTCACATTTAGGACCGGTTCTTTAATTTGCAGTTGTCTCAAATACCATAGGATCATGGATGGTTTTAGTTCAAAGTGACCTCCAAAGGTCCTCTATACCGATACAGCTGCAACGAGCAAAGGTATCTAGTTTAGATTTCCCAGAGCAAAGGTATCATCACACTAGTTTAGATTTCCCAGACACATCCTGCCCTGACCTTGGGTATTTCAAGGGAATAGGACATCATTTAGATTTCCCAGACACATCCTGCCCTGACCTTGGGTATTTCAGGGGAATAGGACATCGATCACCTCTCTGCTCAACTTGTTCCAGTTTTTCACTGCCTTCATTTTAAACAGTATTTTGCTCAGATTTAGTCTGAATTTACCTTCTTTTAGTCTGAATTTACCTTCCTTTAGTCTGAATTTACCTTCTTTTAGTCTGAAACCAGTAGGATGCAACAGATCCTACAAAGAAAAAATAATCTATGCATTGCCTTTGTCCCTGCTCTGCTCTATTTATTAGTGATGATAATTTCCCAGCGTACTATCATTCTTCAAAATCAGATTTCTTTAATAAATATATCATGTTTCAAATTACATTCCCAGCACGTGTAATTAAATTGTTTTCCATTTCAGTCCCCCTGGAGCCACAAAGGGTTATAGCAGCTCAGGTAGATTTGTCAGAATCCAATGAAGCAGGTAGCTGATTTTAGCGCATTAACCTTGGCACGAAGCGTAACTGCGCTCGCTCTATAAATTGAGATCTCGTCTTTACACACAGACAAAATATTGCTGTGACTTCTAGCTTCAGCAGCGAGGCTGTGAACCAGGAACTGACATCTGAACTCAGCATTCACAGAGGTAATGAATGCTTATATGACTTAGGAAGAGAGGAACACTAAGAAATGACAGAATATTTTGCTGTTGTTAACAAATTATCGGTTTAAAATTAATCCTTTTCAATTATAAAGTCACAGAAGATGGAAAATCATTAAAAGACTGTAGTGATGTTAAAATTAGAGGGCATGTTTGAGTAAACGTGTAGAATTTTCCAAGCAACTTTCCATCCAAGTCTGAAATGAAATCTCAAACTCTTAATGTGCTTGTTGGCAAAGTCGATCAATTCTCCAATTTGTGTGTGGGGGGTTTCCCCCCCTACTTACTCAGTGTTTGGTAAAGAAGCTTTAAAATTACTCACAGAGAAAAAAATATGGAAGTTTCTTGGTTAATTTTATTCCTGAACTTTGTGCAATGGGCCAGGAAGCTACCTCTTCAGCCCATCTTATATATACTTAGAACAATATTGTTTGTTATTATTAGTACTGTGTCCCTAAGAAAAGCTCCTTGTAAAGGGACTCTAAAACAGCCAAGGGATAATATTCTGTTCCTGGGAACCTGATGCAAACTGGTTCCCATTTACACAACTTACTGATGCGGGCTGGCCTGATCCATGCTGTGTAGGGTATGGAGTGAGGTCTGGTTCGTTACTATGCTACAGGCTTCCTTTGCTGGATGCAGTCCCTTTTCCCACCACAGGTGCCTTTAGCCAGGTATTTGGAATGTTGTGCAAATTGTTAGATGCTGTAGTAGGAAATACTGTCGCAGTCTATCCACAACACATGGAATACTCATGCGAGACGTTGTATGAGGGAATAGTGACTTAAATGAAAACTGAAACAAAACTGTCCTCACTCACTCACCATACAAGCACTAGAACGTATATGATGGCCAAGAGATCCACAGAGTGGTCAGGGATGTGTTTGACTAGCATGTTCAGGCTGTGTGGCCAGCAGTCATTGTGGTGCTTACATCCAGATTGTAGGATATGTCCTCTGCACTGATGTTGAAGACTGGGGAAGACAATTATCAGGCTGTCTGTGTGTCTCTTGAGGTAGTGACTGCATGCAGATGCCCTTTTTTTACCCTCTCAGAGCTGTGTTGTGTCTACCAACCTTTTCCCCTGCCTAGAGAAGGAAATCATCAATCCAAAAAGCTAGGTTAAAATCGGTGTACAAGAACTTGCCCCTTCACAAAATGCTAGTATTGAGGCAGAAAAACCCCCTAGTGAATTTTTTGCTCATAACAATGAATAAATCCTGGGTGCACAACTGCAGCCCACTTATTTCACATGAGCTTTGATAAGTTGAATGTTTCTGTAGAAAAACCTTTCACTTCTAATGACATTCCATATTTAAAACAGAGAGAAATACATCTTGTTACCGTGGCTTCAATTTAAACAAAACAGCTGTTAAATAACGTGTGAAATGCTAGCTTTAAAACTTATTTACCCTCAGATTAGTGAACCGACCGGTGAGAAACATGTCAAGGGTGTTGCCAAAGGGAAAAAGCTGCGAGCGTTCTGCTACCTCTTCTTGCCCTTGCATATCAGTCATTCAACAGCCATCTACACCCAACTATTTGTTGGTCACAGGGCTCATACTTGTTGCCATGTGCCTACTCATCACTCTCCTCTCAGAATCCTGATCCTGCATGAAGAATGCACGACAAAAACACACTAAGAAGGCAATTTAGTCCTTGTTGTAATGAAATCAGGCTTGACTATCTCATTAAGCACAGACACAGGAGGAAGACAAAGTGCTGCCTTATCATTCTCACCCTGCAAAACAAGAGACAAGCAGGTTCTCCCAAGTCCCAAAGAATTCACTGTCACTGTGAAAGGCTGTTGTGTGACCCAGAATTGAGGTTACTACTGAAATGGGAATACTGGTTGAGATATGACACCTGAAGTTGTTTACTCGTTTGTAATTTAGGTGCAGAGTGGAGCTATCGTTTTTCTGACACTTTAAATTGCACTTCAGATGCCAGTAACCTCAAGGTAAGAAGTGTAAATATTACTTGAACTGTGAAGGAGGCATGATATAGATTCCTTACCTTTCATTCCTTGGGATGCAGGTCTTTTCTTCAGTTCAGTGCTTACTGAGAACATGTTAAATGGGTTTAAAGAATGCTTGAGATTGACTTTGTGTTTTGAAAATTTAATAAGGGGTGAAGGAGGCGTAGGGCTTTCCTGACACCGAAAGGCTTTTCAAGCAGAAAGATATAGCAAAAAATTATAGAATTGAGTCATTCGGTGCCCTTCATTTTGCACTTCGATCCTCACACCAAAAGAAAAGAGTTACTCAGGGGGCCACCGAGAAAGAAATCAATCGAGGGAAGCATTGACCCTGAAACCCAGATGTAAGTAGTTCCTGCATGCAGGGAAAGGCAAAAGGAATCCTAGGACATGGATTTTTCCTGTGGTACTGCTTACATATTTTCAATTAAAAATACATCAAATAAAATGTGAGCACAACACAAAAAGCAGGCACTAACCCATTCAGAGGTAAAAACGAGCTAAAAATAGTTCATTTTCTGCTTGGTCGCTTTAACTGCCATTCTATTCTATAAAAGATTCAAGATAGTACAGCTCTGCTTTGCCTGTGAAATTTAATAGATTTAATCATGGTTATTCTGCTTTATGGTGAGTTCAATTATTACCACATCCGTTAAGAGTGCTCATAGAGTGCCTTCCATCCAAGCCCAGAAGATTCAGATGCAAACATGTTCAGGCTGTGAATATTAAAGCAAATAAACCTTGACAAGTGCAATCATAGCGGGGACATCTCTGAATGTACTGGTTGTTGTTTGGGTTTCCTTCAAAATAATGCAGGTTCTTCAGAAAGACGAGCACAAAAACTTTGGGTGAGCTTTTGTTTTAGAATGCTGCCCACATTTGGGAAACTGAGTGCGATTCTGTGTCAAAAGGTGATGAAAGAGTGAAGTGCATAGGCATGCAATTACAAGGGTAAAAAAGCCATCAAGCTAGACAGTGTAATTAATTCTTCTGGGTTTTTTATGATAGCAGATTCCAGGTTATTTGAGCATCATAAATAGAAGACTCTAATCTATTAGTTCTTGCCATAAATCTGATTCACTGCAAACCGAAATGAACCCCATTGTTCCTCAAACACAGTTTTCTTACTGTCTTACTGACAAGATTGAGTGTTTTTTTACAAGGAAAGGTCCTTTTTTACTGATTTGAGCCTGGAACCCTAAAATTTTGATGCCTCCATGAAAAGGCAGCTGTACATCATAAACAAAAGTTTTCAAGTGCAACTGCAACCTTATCACTGAGATTCCTGTAGTAGTAAACATGAAATTCAATTTTACTCCAAGGATCAATCACGCAGGCAGCAATTTTATTGTATCAAAGAAAAAAAAGCAGTTTGAGGCTATATTTAATTTGGTAAGATAAGAAATCTCACGGCAATTGCAGGAGGAACCATTTTCTTTCACAATCAATCTCTAGTGTGCTATTGTACTTAAAAAAGAAGTGAATTAACGACTTTAGCTCTGCTTCCTGACTGGAAGAGCCGTGTAGATGTTAAACAATTAATGAAGAAAATATGCAGATGAGACAGGGTTTCAGATTTTTCTATCACAGCTTTTCTAATCAGTCAGAAAATCGGCTGTTCTGGAAGTACAGTCTGTTGCTCTGCAGCAGCAATTGCTTACTAAAGGGCTGGCTGTTTGTATGGTTTAGCTCGGGATCACAGTCCCCTCATCACAGGTTCTATGCCAGTGCAGTGATGTGGATAAGTGCACTACTGACATGAAAGAATCAGATACTAAATAAAATCTAGAGGGATCTCAGCTGTGAAGTCTGAGTGAGAAGAGAATCTTAGTCTCTTGAGAAATTACAAGAGACACTGACTGGTTCATCCTCTGATCTGACTACAGCAGATGGCACTGGCAGTAGCTCCAGAGAAGTCAGACTCAAAACTAGTCGTTTTCAAGGAGAGAGTTGATTAATAATTACTGAGAAACCACTCCCTGAGTGGTACAATTTAATGTCTTGATGATGTTTTGAACAGATTCTGACTGCCGTGTACATTTCAAACACTTTGATACCTCCATCTAGCTGGGATATGTCTGGGACAGTACTAAGAAAGTGAAGTTAGTCATTTGTTGAATTGTTTTGTCAGTTTGTGGGGTGTTTTCACCAGTTTTATCTACCACAACACAGCACCATGTCCAGATTGTGCACTTACAATTAATTCCCCCTCATGCAAGCACTGCATACTTGCATTGCAGTCCTACAAAGATTCTGGTTTTTAATCTTCATTCGTATGGTTTTTTTCTTCCACTGTTCATTTTGTTCTTAAAAGTAAGGGATGAGTATTAGTAGTTACTGAAATAAGCCTCTGGGTTCTTCAGTGCCATAAGCCAGGACTCAAAGAGTGGAGAGAAACCAGTTTGAGATCCCTTGTGGGTGTGCATCTACATTTACACAGCAGATCCACTGTTTCTCAAGTACAGTATCATCAATCCCATTTAGAGATCTACAGTGCTGTCTTTCTGGTGTCCCTTAGAATAGTCTACCCTGTCTTTCTTTCAGAAAAGTTGTTCGAGCAATAAATTTACTCATCTCACCTGGATCAGAACACTCCATTGCTGCTGCTACGATGTGCAGATGCAGCAAGAATCTATGGTTTGGTAAATAGCTTTCTCTTTCAGCAGCTACTGCAGCCAATCTGCCAACCCTTATCAGAATCAGTGACAAGTCCACGGTAGGCAAAGACATTTGGTTCCTGTCACTGCACAGACTGGAGAGAAAGGCCTGTCCTTGTAGGGGAGTAGAATGAGTTGTTACTGTGAGGTAAATTAAGTGCAGCTTGGGTTGTAGATAACACAGATCCCATCTTTGAGGATTCTCAGGCAGAATGTATAGTGTTTCTAGTACAACTGGGTCTTTGCATAGGAAAAATATCCACATGTGGGATTGTGGGATGGATTCTAGCATACCAGAACGTAAGCAAGCAATAGCCTGATAGGTGCTGTTCCCGCAAAAGGTTGGTCTGACTTCCATGGAAGACAAGAGAAAGCAGCCTAGTTCCAAAATGAACAAATATATTCTATACAAACGAGGACATCATTCTATCTGATTAATGGATTCTTGTAGAAAAAACCCTCCTGAATGATATAAAACCTTTGAGCTACTGAAATGAAATCCACATCAAGCCCATGACTTGCCTTTGACAACGAATACGAGATGACACACAGAGATGGAATTTCTTATTCTTTCTCTGGCTTCTCCACATTATTTTTCATAGAATCTGTTGAGTGACATAAAATGGAAATGATTTTTTTCTTTTTAAGGAAAAAGGTTCACAATTCACTTTTTTTGTTGCTGTTGTTTTCCTTTTTCAGTCGGAACTTGTTGCGGCTGAGTCACGTCGAATGCGAAAGCTCAAGTTCCCATAGTAACAATAACATCTCCACAAATGACAACAAAGCCTTTATGGTACCTCACAGTACTGTTTGTTTCATTTATGTCTTTGTTTTGTTGTGTTTCCTTCTTCATTACCATCTGTTTGTAGTATTAATGTGCTATTTGCCCTCCGCATTAGTTGCATGAAGAGAGTGTGACAGGTGAAGATGAAAAATACTGGTACCTACAAGTGTGACATAAAATCAATTTGCTTGACATCTGAAAAGTTAACTTTGGAATGGGAGCTCCCTTTGAAAAATAAATGAAATAAATAAAACTTTAAAAAAGCACCCAGATCAGTCGTTAACACTGCATATTCCAGACCCAACCAAGAATTTATCAGGAAAAAATCATAATAAGCAATGCATAATTTAGTAAAATTCAAATGGGATATGCTGCCTAGTGAGCACAGCAAGGCTGCTTTGGCTGGAAACTGGGCTATGGGGGCTCTGAGCTTGTAGACACGGCAACCTGAAACTTCTGCTAAAATTAAGCCAAGAAAATTTAAGTGAAAATAACTCAGCACTAGATGCCTTATATTTCGTCCACGCTGGTGATGTATAATAATAATAATCTTCCTCGGGATGAGAAAGTGCTACAAAATTAAATGTAATATATGTTTGATAAAATTCTCCAAATGGGAAGGACTTGAGAGTTTTACTGGGTAAAAAAGAATTTGGTCTTAAAATTTAACAGGAGTAATAAAAGGAAATACCTCGGAGTCAGATTGATAGTGAATATATGGAATTAGTATTTACAGTGAATATACTGAACATCCAGAGTGTCTGGAAGGGGGGTGGGTCTGTTAATGCCAGATGTGAGAACCAAGGGACTTTCAATGCCCTTTTGTTGAATCTCATGGAGTTTTTATTGGCCCGGTCTGCCTTTTCTTTCCTTCTACCTTATCTACCTATTCCCTCAGGTTGGTGTTAATTGCAAATGAGGTGACTGCATTCTCTGCTATCATGGTGAACATCTCTGGAGATACCCTACTCTTAATTACCCATGTTAACCACTCTCCTCTGAACTTCTCTGTTTAACAAGACACTTGTTAACTTGTTTAACAAGTTTTTTTCCATACAACCTACGGTCCATCCATCTAATCCATTTTACAACAAAGATGTAGTTGAGAGACCACGTCAAATGCTCCTCATCCTCCTTCCCTTTATCTGCTTAGCAAATTGCTTAATCACACAGAGCAATCAGATTGGTAGTGAACAATTTCCCCTCAGTAACTCCTTATTGACTTTTCCCAGACTCCTTCATGTGCCGAGGAAGAGCTGCTGTGAGGACCTCTTTCAGCCACTGAGATGAGATGGTTTCCTTGACTGCCCTGTCTGAGCTTTCCTTTGTGTGCACAGTACTTATTCCCTGGACCCTGTTGCATTGTGCCTAGCGGGGGGAAAACGTGCCTCATGGGGTGAGAGCTGATGCAGGGTTATGACTGGAGAGCATCCGATCCACAGAGCAGTCTCAAAGTCTCTTCAGTGTTTGGCTTGAACTCCCATGGTTTATCAAGCAGTCAGCCTCTGTGAATAAGCATCCAAAACAGATTCATGGCTCAACACTTGACTCCCAATTCACCTAACCTCCCTTCCAGCTAGTCCATCATGATATCAGCTAGTACTTACACACAATAGACAGGTCTCTCCAGTTCCTAGCACCCCAGACACACAGACCCCTATAACCCTCAGTCAAGCTGCTGAAACTTATACTTCTGTATATACTTACACATATGGAACAGAGACCTTCTGCTAAGGAATACTCATAAATGGAGCTGGACAGATTCTGGTGATCCAATATAGAGCTTGACTAGGCAACCATACTTCACACATGACCAGTTCCTTAATGCCCCTGTGCCTCTATTTCCCCATGTTCGTTCCTCCCCACAGTACCTGTACCTCTCCCTTTACCCACTTTCAGTTTCTTCCCCAAACACTCCAAAATGTATGAATTAAGTCTCGTACATGCTCAATATCCTCTGCTGTATCCTGTTTCAGGACTAATGCTGGGCAATGTGGTGCAGCTTTAGGTAATCTGAGGAGCAGGGAGTTGGACTTGATCCTTATATGTCTTTTCCAACTTGAGAGATTCTGTGATCCCATAATGAATGCCATACCTCTACAGCCAGTAATCCTATTCAGTCCTTTATTCTGTACAATGACCTCAAGACCCTGTCCCACTCACTCGTGATGAATGGCATCATCCCTGAGCCGTGGAACTAATCAGCCTATGACAGCCATGGCATTTTTCTTCTTGTCTTTGATCAGGTTAGTGGAGTACCTCCATCTGTCATTGTTCCTCTATGCTCCTGTGCCAAGATAAGCCTTTTCTTCCATAACCTAACATTATGCATGAGAACAGTAATCTCTTGTACCATGATTTCCTTGTGTTTCAGCTCAATTTTTAGCTACCTTGGTTTAGTTTTGTTCTGGTTTCTTGCCCAGGGCGATGGGCCACTTCTGTGCTTTGGAAAGATTCTTTCTCAATATCTCCATCACTCCTACCTTCCTTTGCCCTGCAATACAGATTCATATGGGATTCCCTCCTAACAATTTCCCAAGCAAGTAAACCCTTCTTTTCTGAAGTTTTATTTTGCTATTTGTCTTTCTCACAAGCCTTATGATATTAAATTCTGTGATCTTAGGATCGCTACAGCCTAGCCTGCCCTTTAGGGTCACAGCTGCAAAAGCTAGATCCAGAGAGCACCATTCCTAACAGTCAGCTTTCCTTCCCAGCAGCCCACAGTCTTCATATGATGTCTTCTCACCATTCCACTTGGAACATTGCTAATAACATTAGTCACCACTGACTGTTGAACTGCCTCATGCTCTTCTAGCTGACTGGCAGGATGAGGCAGAAAATAAGCTAATTACTATATCTTTATTTCAGCCCCAAGGACTCTGTAGACCTGACAGAGTTTCTTCCAGGTCACATTTCATAGAATTATTTGTGCTCACATTTTTGGCTGCTATTTTTCTCTAACACATTACTTTTGGGCAAGCATAATACTGCTATAATTTGTTATGCTATCACGATCATGCTGTATTTTAAGGTATGTACGTTTATTAATGAAATGCTACTGGCACACAAAATGAGTTCTATTTATATGTACACACACCTCTTGTCCACTTTAATACCAAATACCTGGTAACATAGTTGAGGTGGTCTCACACCAGAACGTGTGGGATTTGTTCTGGATTTGCAAGGTACCTTTTATTGTTCTGCCTATAAAGAAAAGAAATGACACCAAAGTCATTATGCACTTGGAGAAAGTCAGAACATTTCCTCACTGAATCAGCCAACCTTTACCTCAGCCATTGCAGGTAGCAATAAGAATCCCTTTTCTTTAAAGCTCTGAACAGTGTGTTTCACCTGCTGGAAGGAACACCTTGCACCTGTTTTGCTTCACTTATATCCCAGACCTAAAGGCATCAGGCATCTTGCACATTTGGCCATTTTCCTATTTTTGGTGTTGTCTCTGTTGCTTCCTCTTTCTCTTTGGCTTATTTCATCTTGAATACGTTCCCTTGTGCCCTTCTTTTGCCATAAAATTGCCTTACTCAAAGCAGCAGCAAGCTGTGTGTTCATGTTTATAGGTCTGACGCTGTGTTCTCTCAGCGGGCTTCCCAGCACCTGCTCTAATATCCATATTCTAAGCCCTCTTTTTCCTTTTATTTTTGGACTGTAAGTGTCAACAGATGTGACTGAAGGTAAAAAGACGCGGTGCCACCCTGCGATTACACTTGGAGAGCAGGAAGGAGCCGTGCAGTATAAACAGCTCACACAGATGCTTGCTGGTTGACCTGCAATCAGGATGCTTGTCCTTATGCTGTCTGGATTAGAAGACCAGATTAACTAGGTTCATCAAAGAATTTAAAGCTAACAAAAACATTCAAATAAAAGCTACAAATACAGATATAAGATGGAGAACATTGGAACTCAGATAACACAGAACCATTACATGAGTCAGCAGTGTGCCCAGGTGGCCAAGGAAGCCAGTGGCATCCTGAGCTGTACCATAAATGGTGTAACCAGCAGGAGTAGGGAGGTGATGTCTACACAGCACTCATGAGAGCACTCCTTGAGTACTGTATTCAGTTTTGGGCACCACAGTATGTGAAGGACATTGAGAGGCTGGAGGGGGTCCAGAGAAGGGCAGTGAGGCTGCTGAGAGGTCTGGAAAACAGGCTCTGTGAGGAGCAGCTGAGGGAACTGGTGTTATTTAGTCTAGAGGAGAGGAGACACTACTGCTCTTTACAACTACCTTAGAGGAGGTTATAGTGAGGCTGCTCTCTTCTCCCAAATTACTAATGATAGGATGAGAGGAAATGGCCTCAAATTGAGTCAGGGGAGGTTTAGATTGGATCTTAGGAAGAAATTCTTCACTAAGAGAGGGGCTAGGCACTGGAACAGGCTGCTCAGGGAAGCGGTGGAATCACCATTCCTGGAGGTGTTATAAAAATGAGGAGATGGAGCATCCAAAGCTCAGGTCTAGTGGTTAGAGAGATGTTGGGATGAGGGCTGGACTTGATGGTCCTGGAGGTCCTTTCCAGCCGTAACAAAGCTATGTTTCTGTGACATCACATTTGCCTGATGCCTCACAACTTAACGAGATTAAATACAAGTAATTTTCCAGCAGTCCATGAAGGTTTAGGCTGCTTTAAAACTGAAGATCAGAATTTTCCCTCCTTAAGTGTAGATGCCCAAACGGTGTCTAAATCAGACACAAGTTGTTGTAGTTTCCTTCTATAGTTACAGAAAGCATAAACACACCATAACCCACACCTTTTTGAGGGGTTTTTGTTTGCTTGCTTTGACCAGGCAGCCACGGATCATGACATCCAGGTAGCCCGCTCTCAACTCAGGCAAAATCATGATGCTCTGCTGACAATTTCTGTTTCCCTCTGTGTTTTCACAGGTTTCTTTGCTATACGTGCTGCATTGTACGGAATTCTGTCCGTATCATAGCCTGCATCTGTGCTGTTTTCCTCATGAACAAAGAAGGAAAATGAAAGGCTTTCATAGGCTCCATAATTATTGGATTACGTTGGAAAGAAGTACAATTGATAAGGGTAGCTCAGGACAGTTTAGATTTTTATAGCTCGGTAGTTCAAGTCTAGAGGGAGTTGTCATGCTGTCATTGCTATTGGAAGCAGCACACAGCTGTTGAGAGTTTGCTTTGACAAAGATCAGTCTACTCAAGCCGAACTGCAGTTGAAAGTAGAGAGTAAAAATAGCAATAGTGTTTGATCCAAGATTTAATTTCTCTGGGGTATTTACTCACTAAGTTCCAGTTCTGTGTAAATGTGACCCTCAAACTCTATCCTTAGGATTCAGAAATGGACTTTAGACCTTGAGTTTCAGCAGACAGTGAGACTAGAAAAGCTGTAATGATGAGATTTGTCAGATATTTTCTGATGTGTTTTGTTGCTCTCGGATGCTAAAAGACTTCCAGGTGTGCAATAATACTATTCATTTTCCTGAAGACAGTGATTACATCTGGAGGAAATTACTTGGGAAACTATTTTCTGTGTCTGACACGTAGTCAAGAGAATTTTTGACGTGCTAAAAGTGCTTATCAACACACACTGTAACTCTAATCTCTGTATTATTTTCTGATAATGAAATGGAAGAGAGATGTAGAAACCGATTTTTCACCTCCTGCATGTGTCAGCATGGAAGAAGGGAGCTATGCTGGTAAGGATCAGAAATAGACACAGAATGAATTATTGTTATTATTTATTCCTATTCTTTCTCCAGATGGAAGCCTCAGGCTTCTCCTATCACAGAAATGTAGAATCATAGAATAGTTTTGGCTGAAAGAGACCTTCAAGATCACGGAATCCAACTTTTTCCTAGTCGTATCAGCACCTCTCAACCCTGTCGTCCAAGAAAAAGAGACCTTCAAGAGCATCAAATCCAACCTTTTCCTAGTCATACCAGCACCTTTCAACCCTGTCCTCCAACTCAACATCTACTCTTCTCTTCAATACCTCCAGGGACAGGGACTCGACCCCCTCCCTAGGCAGCTGTTCCAGTGCCTGACAGCCCTTTCAGGAAAGAAATTCCTCCCGACATCCAGCCTGAAACTTACCTGGCACAGCTCAAGGCTCCTGTCCCATCAGCAGCTGCTAGGAGAACAGACCAACCCCTGCTTCTCTACAGCCTCCTTGCAAGTAGTTGTAGATTGCAAGGTCTCCCCTCAGTCTTCTCCAGGTTAAACAGCCTCAGCTGTTCCTCATCTGACACCTGCTCCAGAACGCGTGTCATCCCAGCACAAGGTCATTTGCACCAGGTCTCAGGGTCCCCCTCATTCTTATCAAACACTTATTTTTTTAAAAGCAAGCAAATAAAGAAAAAAGAAGTTAAGAAGTTAAAAAAGAAAATCCAGAGTTCAATAAAAAGGGAATGAAAAGTAAAAAAATACTTTAAAACTGTGGGTTATTTTTGAAAGCTTAATTTAAACCACACTATGTGTTTAACCTAAAATCTTCCCCTCTTGTCCATAGTTCTGTAATACAAGCTTTAGGTACGTAATGTCAGTCAGGACATAAATAGTACACATTCAGTAAAAGTTTTCTTTAGCAATAACTTCTGCTTTTTTTAAGCCAACCTGTGAATGGAAATTTAAAGAGATGGAGATGCCCAGGAGGACAGAACACTACAGCTAGGAAGGAACGCTGCTCTGCTCACTCAGGGAGTCTTGTTCAAATACAAGATGCAGAGAAGGCACGCCGCACGGCCTCTGTACACATCTAACATCAAAAACCATCTTGATCTCTTCTTCAAATGCAGGCTCTTTCACAGTGGTACCCACAGTTTTTATTTTGCACTGTGCTTAAAAGCTTGCATTTTGGAAGCTGCACAGTAGCTGCCTGTGTGTGTTAAACATCCACGGGTGGGAGATCTGCAGGATCACTTGTCAAAACACACGGTTAGAAATTGGTTTGTTTCTCAGAGCAGGAGAACTCCGACAGTTAATCTCAAGCAGCTGCAGGCTGAAGATATTTTCTCTTCCTATTCTAAAAGCACCGAGGGAGACTTAACCCACATTCCCGAAAACTTCCACTCCTTCTTAATAAAAATACTCTTGGTAGAGATGCATTATTGTTAGGGTTACTTGGTTGGGTTTAGGTTGGGCTGGACGATCTTGAAGGTCGTTTCCAGCCTCAGAGTTACTGTGAGACTGTGATGCTGTAATAGACTCAGAAGCCCGAGCTACCCACAGGTTGCTCTCACTCTCTGTCTCCACCTGTCACATTCAATAGCAACAGACTCAGCCTTTCAGGGAAAGGTTTGTGCATATGATTCAACCCCACTCCACACCAAACCTTTGACAAGTGTACCTTGAGTTGCTTGGTTAAGCACTCAGTTATCAGAATGCTTTCTTCAGAAATCGTTAGGTATTAAAGTTTCCAGACCAAGATTCTCTGAAGCATAGTGGAGAAAGGAATAAGTAAAAGATGGGAAGCAAAGAGTGCTAAAAATGTCTCCAGTAAGCTGCTGCTCGTTTAGTTCAGAACTAAGTATAAATACAGTTATTTATAATCTGCTGCTGCAATCATTATGTCAGTGAATTCAGCGTAAAATGCTGCAAATAGTGCTGTGACTCAGAAGACAGAGAATTGATGTCAAGGGCAGGCTCTGCACTACTTGGATCTCCCTTATATCTTTCACATTTTGTGATTCTAGGAGTCACTGCTCTCTGAGTTTGCACTTATGAAGGGCGTTAATAACACGATGGACTATTAGTTTTGATGCTTACATGTGTATTATGAGTCGATATCTCCTCACACTGTCACAGTGGTGATCCAGAGCTTTCCTTGACTTGCATAGCTCCTGATCAGGAAGAGATGTAACCGACAGGTTGATTTGTAGTTGGAAAGAAAGATGACAGTAAAGCTGAGATTTTGTCTATATTCAGTCTCTAGGGTTACAGATGGGATTGCTCTTAGAAAGACACCAACATCTACATCTTCAAAGTAATGCCAGCGCTCAGAACACACGAACACCAAGCACCATTAATGAAAGAGGGAGCTGAAGGCAGTTTCCTTCATCGTTGCTACACTGGAGCGTGACAGACACTTTCATATCGACAAATACAGAGCCTGAACTTTCCTATGCATACATATTGGGCACAGACTGTGTTGTGCCTGTATGGTTGTGGTGATAGAGGGGTTTGTGTGCATAGACAAGAAAATACACGCCTGCGTGTCTGTTATGCAGGTACACCAATGTATAGCAAGCTAGAATGAAAGGGTTATAGGAGGGAACTTTTCACTAGTACTTTCAGGAAGACAAAAAATCGAGTAAGCATGGGCAGTAAAGGAACAGACAAGTAGGGAAGGCCTGAGCTGAACTGAACTGAACTCAATGTTCAGTTTCTGTACCAAAAGCCAGGTCTCAGGACTCCAAGTATTGTTTGAAGATAAAAGCAAAAAAGCTGTTGTTGTTAACTCCACAAATCTCAACGGAGTATCAAGAGTTCAAGAGCAGAAGGTAATAAACTTCTGGAGCACCCACTCTTATAAGACTGTGGGAATGGAAGTAGCATGAAAAAGCATTAAGTGAGGGCGATGAGATTGAACCTGCAGGTTAAAATCTCTGATTCTGTCTCCTTTGTGTTAAAAATGATCTTCTTATTTACCCAATCAGTATTTAATGACAAAATTCACATCGTGTTGGGACTGCATTGAAGACAGTGAACACCTACGAGTGACTACATAGAACTTTACCAAGTATCAAGAGCATAGTTTGGAAGCCAAACAGTCACATCATTTACTCCGTTTGCTTTAGCATCCTGTAATGAAGATAGATTTCTTCTGGATGCAAAAAAAACCCCTACAAAATATCTAGAAGGATATCCAGGCAGAAGAGAACACTGAGTGTTGGAAATAATCCAAACTTACTTCTGATATAAATAAATACACACATGATTGTAAAAAATAAGTAAAACCCCAAGCTGTGTCTTGTATATTCTACTTAGGACAAAATATTTCACTCTCTGCCTGCTTCTACCAAACTGCTTTACCTACTGATGCTGATGAAGCCTATCATGAGCAAGTATTTTTCCCCATGGAATGTCAGTCCAGGTATTATCTTTATAAATGGATTTTACAACCATAAAATTAGTTAATGGAGAAATATATCTGGATAAGAAGAGTTTTGTGTAGAACTTGGGAAGAAAAGGAAAGCATATCGACCATGGGAGAAGGGTCAGGCAACGCTGGAAGACTGTTGTAAGGCTATGTAGGAAAAACATTAGAAAGGCAAAGCTCAATTAGAACTTCATCTGACAGCATCATTGAAGACGAGAGAGAATGTTTCTATGCATACATCAACAGTAAAAGGAGAACTAGGGAGATCTCCATCCACTGCTTAATGCAGGCGGAACCTGGTGACCAAGGACAAAGCAATGGCTGAACTACTAAAAGCCTGACTGGCCTCTGTCTTCATTAGTAGTGCCAGTTGCTCTCCTGAGTGCACAGCCCCCTGAATCAGAAAACAGGGGTAGGGAGCCCAATGCAGCCTCTAATCGATGTGGAAATTTCCTATTGTGCCTCTTTAACCTTTTGTCCTAGGTCACCAGTTTTCCCTCTGCATGCAGTACAGGCTGGAGGCTCTTCTTAATGAGGTGTCCCCTCTCATCTTTCCTGTAGGCCTTGTTCACACACTAGAAGGCTGCTATAAAGTCTTCTCAGAGAAGATTTCACATTCTCAAGGTCAAGGACTCTATTGCTCTTAGTATTAATTTCTGTTACTATTACTAATGCTGTTACCATTACTTTTAGCATCACCATTACTTATTTACTTAATTGCTTAGTGCTTCATTGCTGCTTTGACCATATATTTAACACATATTGGCTGGACATTTACTAGTGCCCGTTTTGGTCTTCATTTCCAGTAAGTCATTCCTCTGCTTCCACGAATGACTGTGGGTTTCTCAATCTTACAATTCAAGACAAGTTTTTCCAAGCATATCTTGGCAATTTGCAATTTACCTTCTTGTCAGTTATCACACTCTACAATCTTACACCAATCAGTTCTTCATGTTTCTCTAACTGATACCTTTTGATTATATTGACAGTGCGTTGCATTGATGTGTTGATTATGTGGCTGTTGATAAAGAAGTCATTTCAGCAGTCCCAGAATCAATAGAAACTAATGCAGTGGGATGCTATATGCTTACTTATTGCTTTATTGCTTTCTTTTTTGTTATCATTGTAGTCTGGGGGCTCCCTAGACGTCTATCATGCTAGTGTTTGATCCTTTACAATGTTAAATTGCAGCCAGGACAATGTTTGAATGGGTTTGCTCTCATCACTTTTGAAGGACAGCAAAAGCAATAGGAAACCTGGAGGGACAGCGTTTTCTCGTTGTTTTATTGACTTGAAATGTCCACACAGTTCCCATCTGTTATCTATTAAAAATCACCTGGCATATTTACTGATTGCTGTTCAATGTGCAGTGGGTAACACTGAACAAATTCATTTTCCTGGGAAACTGTTTGCATTTTGCAGGCACAGCTTCAGTTTCATGAGTTTTCCCTGTGCCTGTTACTGGTGGTGCAATTGCACCCACAGATGCTATAGAACCCACAAACACCAAACCCACCTTTAACTGCTCTTGAAAATCTCTTTGCATGGCTCCATGAACTCATTGGATGCTCCAGCTGCTCTCAGTTTCTGTCTGGGTCTTGACTGAAGCATTTCCCCATGTTTCCACTTCGATGGAACCTTTCTATGTCTTCTCTTTCTCTCTTCCTAGATAACACTGCCAGTAATCCTTGGTAACCCTTTCAACTTCAAATAAATTGAAATAGTGTAGATGCTGAGGAATAGCTACCAGGAAAAATCTCAATTAATTTATTTAAGTAGAATAGGCAGGTTTTTCAGAGTACAAATTATAGGAACAATCAAAAGAACTGTTCATGAGATCTGATTCTCCAGGCTCCATGAATCTCCACATATTTATTAATGTTTTAAAAATTGAGTTATTGATAAAATAGTAACTCAAAAGCATGACAAAAAGAAGTAGTAATTGCATCAATTAAGCAAAAGGTTTTTATTTTAGAGAAAGAAGTGAATATATAGAGATATGCTTTTAAACTCAGCTCTTCAGGTAATATTTTCTGCAGCACTTTTTGCTGTGATTAGCTTCTTGGCATGCTATTCCATGTGTATAAATCATGTTTTCAATTCCTTTAAGCAAAAGGGCTTGTTCTGGCCACACTTCAGTTCTGTGAACTAAAACACAACTAAAACTGTACTCAGAGGAGAGTTCAAATGAAGGATCAGAGCAGGTAAGCAAGTAGCCAGGGGGATCAGGAGCTGTGATGGCATAGTAGCTTGTGCTTGTTGTGGGTCATCATCTGGATCCCCATGTGTCCCATCTTGGTTGCTGCTAATGACATTGGTTAAAGATCCTGACCACATTTCAACTAAGAGCTTCTAGCTAAAGCCTCAGACACGAGAGGAGGGTTTAACAAAACCACCAATGAATCAGCAGGCAGTGAAACAATTCAGTTTGAAGAAGAAAAGCACCAGTAGGTTTCAATTCACTCCTCCAAGAATACGTCACAAGGAAACCCCACAGAAGCCTTAGACACAGACTCGCAGGGGTTTGTCACACGGCTCTTACACTGAACTAAGACAAAATAGCCAAAACATCTTCATCATAGACAGTTTCTGTTTCTCTCTCAAATCCTGCTGGCTGTCTGACTTCAATCCCAATCCTCATTAATATTCTGAGTTCAGAATTCTCAGTCTCTCCAGGTCCAGGCGAGTCTTCCCACTCGCTATCCATTTTCCTCACCTTGAGGAGTGATAACATTCTCAGAAGCGGTAACTGTCAGCGGCAGTGATGTAGCTCTCAGCAGTCCAAGGTGGAGAGAAGAGAAGAGAAGAAGGTGGAAGTCACCACAGAGGGAGAACAGTAGAGTGAGGGTGTGGACACTTCTCAACTTTTCAAACTCAAACCTTTCTGCAGAAAAACCACAGGAATTAGACTGACAGATTCAAGCGTAACAGAAACCCGCAAGCAAAAGCATGTGGTGGAGGCTTGGCACTTCCTTCTATGCCAAGAAAAAAAGCTATGCTTGGTTCTCCAGGGATCAGGGGTCAGGGGTCAGGAGAAGCAAAATTAACTTATGAGAAAGCTGGAGCAAATTTTTAGTACTTCAATGCCCTACACTGGCATTTTCCAAAATAGTATGCAGCAGAGAGTAAGGGAGGAGAAACAACAGGACTGTTTGAACCATAAGAAGTCAGGAAAATCATGTCTAGTCTGTCCAGACAACTATTTTCATAGTAGATTTGTGAATAAAGGTGTATGAACTCTCATGGGCAGAGAGACCTGATGCATCAAATACATTCGTTCTTCATAGATCACAGATTACAGTCCTGATGAGGCTGGAGAAGACCTTAAAGATCATCCAGCCCAACCTAAAACCAACCCAGTAACCCTAACATCTGCCATCTAGCTCATGCCACTCAGCATTGCATCCAGCCTCACCCTGAACACCTCTGGAGATGGCAACTCGACCACCTCCGTGGGCAGTTCTTGCAGCATAGCTTGGTCTCCTACCGCGTGCAAGAATCTCTGGCTGTGTTCAGGCGCGCATGAATGATGCTGCTTCTTACCTTTCCACTTGAAAACATACTCACCTTTTCCATTTCAGAGTTTGCTGATTTGAGGTGTAATGTTGAGTTAAACAGCAAGACATCTGTGTGATCACCTTTATTGTCAGCGTTTTTATTTCGCTCAAAAAAAGGTGAAGTTTATACAACTTGGGAGTTGTTTAAACTTCTTGTAATTGTGTTCATTGCCAGGAATTCAAATCATGTTTTGACATCTTGTCAGAAGATTGCTCTATAAATACAGAAACTTGAAGGAAGCTGGTTTTCCACCTCCCTGAAACCAAGTTTTTCATGTTGAGAAGTTCATCTTCTGCTGTCTAAACATAACTCTTCATGTGGCTGTGCGGATGGTGTCCACTGTCTATCTGACTTCTGATTATTTTTTAGAGTAGTAATGTTTAGCAGAAAGCTGTTTGAAAGAGTTCAGTCATTCGTGGTGATACTCAGCTTGAGATTCAGAACCCTAACTTCAGAAACTTGATTCTATTTTCCACTGGAGACGTGCCTTTCCGCGTACCTCTCCAGTTCTATTTCAGATGCTCTGTGATATTAGGAAGTGTAAAGCAGGCTGACAGGTACAAAAGGGGGCCTTTTTTGATCTCTTCTTCTCGAGCTTGATTCAGCTGTTTGTAATTGCCTGTCTGGAGTCACTTAGAGAATTTAACTGTCTGCAAGATGCTTTTCCAGGTTTGGGTATCTGTCTGGGAGCAGCAAATAATATCCATGTGGAGTAGAAAATTTAAAGCACCTCAAAATCCTGGCCTTGTTTGTCTCTCTTCAGATGCAGAATCACAGTTAAAATTTGAAATCCATTATGGCATACGAACAAATACATCTCTGAACAAGAAGAATATAGGACTTTCCCAGACTACATCCTGCTATCAAGAATAATATTGTCCTTTTAATTCAGAACCTTGATTTCAGCAACTGTTTTATAAAGAACACATCAGAAAAGGTTTGACAGGAGTTACTCTAAAGTTCATTTGGAGGAAACACGCACATGGGTTTATGTATTGATGTATTTCAAATGAACAAGCTGTATACAGCTAATGTATGCCAGCGAGGGAGTTCTAAACATCCATTTGAAATCCTCATTCCTATCATGAATATTGATTTGGGAACAACAGGAATAAATTTTCAATAGCATCTTCTAGCACGGTATTTATTAGAGTAAGAATAGCATGCTTTCCACAGGAAATCTCAAAGGTAAGGTACGTTTGCTTTCTTCACAAATTTGGCATTAATATAATCTTCTTTTTCTTTCATTTCCCATAAACTTTCCTTTCTGAGATAACTTGAAGAAAGCCCGGCTAAGGCAAGTGCAGCTGCAGCTGCGTGAGTTGGGTTGCAAGGGACCTTAAAGATCACCATTGTTTTCCAATCTCCCTGGCATGTGAGGTCACCTTCCACTCAAGCAGGTTGCTCAAAGACCCATGCAATCTGGCCTTGAACATTTGAGGGAAGGGGCATCCTTCTCTGGGCTACCTGTTCCTGCATCTCACCACCTTCTCGGAGAAAAAAGGGGAAGAAGGTGCTGCTGATATTGATAGAGAATCTCCTCCGTTCCAGCTGGCACCCAGTGCCCCTTGTCCTAGCGCCAGATGCCCTTGAGCAGAGCCTGGCTCCATCCTCCTGACACCCAGCCCTCACAGACTGAGAGACAGGAATGAGGTCCAGCACCTTTCAATCTCTTCCTGTCTGTCTGAAAATGAGAGGTTTATCATTTCTTTGTCTTGTTTTTTGATGATGCTAGCAGTGACATGGAAGGGATCATGTCAACTCTTAACAGAAACAGTTTTGCAAAGGACCAAACCAGCAGTGACATTTACTTTTATCTTTTAAATTACCTCCTCTCAATATCTTTTTGTCTTTACAGCCCAAGTTTGTTATTCCCACATCACACGTTTATTTCAGGCACTTGATTATCTGTGTGACTATATAATTTTGTCAAGTTTCATTATATCACGTGAGCATAATCCTTGTTACAGAAGAGAGAGATCCTATCAATGGCAGTCTCAAAGCTTCTCTGTGATTAAGGTTGTGATGACACTTGGGATCTGATCGTTTCTTCAGAGACAGGGTTATTATACTAATTAATTAATAAATCTTGCTAATCCCCAGGTTTGTACTATTTATCCCTGGATTACTGTAATGCTAGGCTCTTTCCTGGCTGTGCTTTGTACCATCCTAGTCGCCTCTTTCTAGGACTAATCTGGATGTCAGTAGTTCCAAGCAGCTGCAGATATCAGGACTAATCTGGATGTCAGTAGTTCCAAGCGGCTGCAGATACCAATCTGATAGTCCTGGTTGTTCCGAGGGCCAGGCGTTGATTCCTGCTTTTCCTTAACTAGCAGTAAAAGAAACAGCATTTTTTGTGCAGACTGAGGACTGGAGCAGGTCACTGCAAGACTCCTGATAGTTGAGCTAGGTTTTGCTTTCCATCAGATCACTGCAAGACTCTGATAGTTTGAGCTAGGTTTTCTCTCCATTTACACTGGCTGTCCTACGTCAGGGAAGGATCCAGCTTTCCCGTGGCTGGCACTGGTCTCAAAACAGGAATGCAGTCTCAACAAGCAGTTAGATATAGAAGCTTAGAGACACTCCTCGGAGTCATCCAGTCTAAGCACATCACTTGCTGCTGAATCAATAATGAATAATGAACTGTGGATAAAACTAGATAATTTAGCACACCGTGTTGTGAGTAACGACTACCTAAGGCAGACATTCAGCCCTGTCTCTTCACTGACATCTCAACAGCCAGATACAGTATAAAAGATTGATAAACCATTCTACTTACCTGTGTAAAATGCCATTATTGCAATTATTTACATTTCATTATTGGAAAGTAAGACCAGCAGTACGTGTACAAGGCCATGGTTTTCATGTGGCCAATTCATGTCCTGAATTTTACATTCCAGACTTACCAACCTTAAGACATTGGAAAACCTGGGCTGCTGCCTGGGACTTCACATTACCATCTCTATTTCTGTGCAGTTATTCTCAGTTGTAACATCATGCAAGTAAATATATTTAGGGATGCATCCAAAAAACGTCAGTCATTTGCTCAGACCAAACAGGCTGTGATGACAATGCCAGAAACTTGCTGGTTTCTAGGGTGGAAAGCATCCTATTTTGCTGTCAGCAAAGAAAGAGCTCTAGAGTTTCCATTGCTATGAAGAACATACCTGTGTTTCCATGTGAGAGAGGAGCTCCCTCAAGGTATTTCTTTCCCTCGGGCTTTGTGGCCCAATTATGTTCTGCTCAGCGTGAGCTACCTGCAAACAGACTGAATGCAGCTGGGAGGAAACCAGTCCTGAATCCTGAATCCTTCCAATGATTCTATGATTCTGTGATTCTGGGAAAAATTTAACCTCCAGTGGCAGAGTCAGGGAATACATCTCTGCAGCCATAAAGGCACTGGCAAGATTTCTCTTACCGCTTACCTGAGAATGAAAATCCTTGCAGAAAAAACCCTACTTTAAATACACATTAAAAGTACAGAAATCCATGAGGCAGAATTTCCCCGACTCAGCTCTTCCAATGTCAATTTGTTAGAAGCCACAGTTAGCTCTAAGTACCCTGACAAAATGCTTACTGCAGTCAATAGGACGTTTGACTCATTAAGGACAAAAAGGCGACACTAGATTCTGTGAATAAATCATTTTTAAATGAGATAAAGCAGAGAAGTGTAGGCACTAGGTAAGTTTTCATCTAAGGTCTCGAATACGAACCGTTCTGTCTTACCTACATCTTCCAAAAACAATAAAGCAGAACCAAAAAATCATGTAATTTTAAAAAATAAGCAAAGCTGACAGCCAGTGCACGGTGGCTTAAAATAAAGAGAATTGCAAAAGCAAGAATAATATCTCCTTTATAGCTCCAGGGCAGCGGGATAAAAAGAGGTGCATACTGAGAAAGTGTTCCAGGAAGGTGAAATCAGTGCAAGAGGGTTGAAGAATTATCCTCTGTTCTGCATCTGTGAAGGTCTTCTACACCTACAGCTCCTTAAAAGTGTAGTGTATGCTCGAGTTTATGCTTCCTGAGGCATTTGTTGAAGATTATATAGTAACACAATAAGGTTTAGGGCATAAAAACATTTTAATATAAAATATAATGTATAATTATTAATATATAAAGCATTTATATACTGTCAAAATATGTTAACATATAATACACATTATATAGGGATATATAATGTATAATGATTAATATATTATATAAAGCATTTATAAACTGTCAAAATATAAAGAAATTTGTTTTAAAATCACTCTCGTTCACTGTGCATGGCAATATTTAGTATTCATCTCGTCTCTACCCTGAATTCAGCTTGCACATGTTCTAACTGGAGAAGGACATGAAAGGCAAATATACATTTGGCACTTCTCCCTCACACTTCCTCCATACATCATGCATTTCCAGTAGCATTCGGTTTGAGGTTGTGGACACAGAGCTAATGTGAATATTGTCCGAAACCCAGGTAGAGCAGAAGGAACAATGCCAGCTACATGCCAGTGTTTTAATTTTCTGATTAAATATCTTGCCGTTCCAGACAGCCAAAGGCATTTAATAAGCTAGTCTGGCAAATAGCATCAATTTGCAAGCTTAGGGGATCTAGAAGGAGGGAATTAATGGAGATTCATGAATCAATCCACTGAAAGGAAATGGAATGCAAATGCAAAATATTATATTAATGAAAACACGGGTTCTGCAGATTTAAGTTACACATTACGACTCAGATTTTAGAGCACAAAGTTAATGTATCCTGAAATGTAGACAGTTTTTCAAGCAAGTACGAAACAGATGATGAATCTAGGTGAAATGAGCCCGAGACACCCTATGAATATATTTCTAAACAGTTACTCTAACTTTTATGAGATTAATCTTAAACATTTGCTAAAATTAGTCTTACTCTAATGTCTATTTATTCTTTCTATTTTTACATAACAGATGGCTACAACAACTAATGTTCTAATCAAAATTGCTACAAAGATCTGCATCAATACAACTCACAGACACATTCCACAAAACATAAACACCTAAAATATCCAGCCTCCATGTTCAAATGGAATCATAGAATCGTTAGGGATCAGAAGGGACCTACCTGGGATTGGAAGATCACCCAGTTCAATCCCCCTGCCACAGCTGGATCACCTAGACCAAGTGCACAGGAACAGGTCCAGGTGGGTATGGAATGTCTCTGGACAAGGAGACTCCGCAACCCATCAGCAAACGTGCTGACAGTGCCCCCTAATCCCTCACCCAAGTCAGTAATGAATGGATGGAAGAGGACTGGTCCCAGCACTGATCCTTGGGGAACCCTACTAGATCCAGGCCTCCAACTGGACTCTGCCCCATTAACCACTACTCTCTGGCTTCTATCTTGCAGGCAGTTCACACTCCACCTCACTACCCACTCATCCAGTTCACTCTGCCTCCATCTGGCTGTGAGGATGCTGTGTGTCAAATGCCTTCCTGAAGTCAAGACAGACCACATCCACCGCTCTGCCATCATTTCTCCACCAGGTTATGCCCTCATTAAAGGCTGCCAGGTTGGTCAAACATGACTTCCTCTTGATGAAGCCAAACGGACTGTCCCTAACAACCCTTCTTTCAGGTAATTGTTCACAGCAGGAAGTCCCAACACCCACCTCTCTACAACCACCTTTCAGGCACTTGTAGAGAGCAATGAGGTCTACACTCAGCCTCTGTTTGTTCAGACTAAACATCGCCTGTTTTCTTAGTTGCACCTCATAAATTTTGTCCTCCAGACCCTTGGTTGACTTCGTTGTCTTTATTTGGACTTGCTCATGCACCTCAATGTCTTCCTTGTATTGGCTTTCCCAAAACTGAACTCAGTACTGGATGTGATGGAGTAATGTGCAATTAATGCAGTGTCTAATAGTCAAAAATATGCTTAATCAGGATTTAGAGTCGAAAAGAACTGAAATAATGAAAAAACCCTACCAGCTTCTCTGAGGCCACATTTGTGTAATCAAAACAAAATGATTTTCTTCCTTACTCATCCCCCATTGGGGTTGGGGGGAGTGTGATTGCATTAGCATTTGTAAAGCTATGAGAAGTACCCCCATAGGAGGGGGCCTCTGTGGAAGCTGTTCTGAGGAGGTAATCAAAACAGGTTGCACTATCCTGTGCAAATTAGAAAACAAACTAAGAGCACCAGCATGTCTGGCAGTAGCACTAATTGTCTCTGAAATATTCCATCATCTCCGGAAGGAAAATCCTATTGCACTGTCTTGTAGAAGTGTTGCAAGATTTGCACTATGCTGTAAGAATTTCAATATAATGATGTGATTCCAGGGGGCAGGAATGGGACCCCGTTTATTTCCAATACAGTTGAGCCTGAACTACTCTAACAGAGCCAAAAACCCCACTGAATTAGTAGATTGTGTAAATGTCCTCAACAAAGGTCCAGCCTAAGCATTTTCAAACTGCTGAGAGGTCTAAATTTTAAGTCAGTTGATGCTGTTAAGAAGATTTTACCAACACAGTTTACAGTTGGATTATGGTTATTGCAGTTTTACATATGTCTAATAGTTCTATCACATTTAAATAGAATAGTTTTTAATAGAAATAATATCCTGTTAGTCTCATTCATTGAAAACATCGTAGACATTCCTTAAGATGTTATAATGGAATCAACAACCAATGATTTAGTCAGATGAAATCTTAAAAACATTAAAAGTGGGCTGTTCTTATGTACTTTCATCAGTCACGAGTCGCTTAATCACCTGTAATGAGATGAATACGACGTGCGAAAACCAGTCTTAGACAATTGGCACGTCACTGATAATCCACGAGTGTGACTCTCACGCCAAACCACAACTCATTAACTGTGAGTCATTTATGCTGAAAAGTCATAGGGCAGATAAATAAAGCAATAAATAAATACTGACAGTCCTCGTGGGGAGGGAAAGCACTGAGAAAAGTCAACTCATGAGAAAGGCTCTGCGTTGAACAGTGACAGCTGTAAAACCTTTCAGAGAAAACTGTGTCTGATGGTACTTAGAGGACTCAAAACCATTCGTGTACAATCTAACGCCTCCGTTTCCCAAAGCAGCGTGACACACGCGTCCTTGGTTTGTTCCAGACAACATGAAAAATGCCTTTCCTTACAGAAGCTGAGAGAAAATGTGATTGTGGCAGTAACAGAGCAAACAACAATCCCATTGTGGGCAAAAGCCAGGATGAATATTATCCGCTTAAGAATAACGTATGTTTTTAAGGAGGGATGGTTCTTAGGGAAGGAACTGACATTGATTATTTTTAGTACTAAAAAAAAGGCTTTAGTGTGGTATCCTCTGCCTTGAATTGTCCGGGGTTCATCCCTGGGAGTATGCTATCAGTTTCCACCCGAGCGTGTGCTGTTTATTACAATAAATGGATGGCAGGAGGTTGGAAATACGTGCAGCAGAGGACAAAGCATGCTTCAGTAGATATCACAGGTTTTGTCTTGGTTTGGAATTCTATCAATTTAAAGAGAAATTCTGACTGAATCCCAGTACAAACCAAGGTGATAGTACATAACAATACACCAAAATGAACCTTATGAAAGGATTTGGGAAACGAAAGTCATTGAAATGCATTGAGCAGAGCAAAAAATGGTGAACTGATGCTACTAGAAAACCTTGTAATACTAGATAAACTTAGGCATTCTTTTGTTTTCTAATTGACAAGATGCTTAGCCCAAGGGAGAATTGAGATGAAGAGTTCCGAGGAAGATTATAGCTCCAGAGCTCTAGAAAATATTGCTCTTTCCCTGAGGCCTGTGGTCAGTTTTAGTGCTCCCAGAAGGCTCCTGAAAAAAATAGATTCTGATTATAATTTGAATATTTCTCCAGCTGAACTGGTGAGTCAATTCCCATGGCACTGCCAAAACATTTTTAAAATGAGAAGGCTTTTACGAAGAATTAGTTTTAAGTCATCTGTATGGAAAAACCCCATCCAACTAAACAAAGTAAAACCAAAGGAAAATAGGGAGGTGAGCTGTAAACTACTCAAGTTGTTATTGCTAATCAGTTCTTGTGTCTCGTTTGGACATTAAGAATGTGTCTAATTAATTAATACTGTAGTTTTGAAAGATTTCTATGTCTACAGTTTTGGTAAAATTAGTATTTTCTTCTTTACACATTAGTACCACTTCGATGCCTAATTGCTTCTCAGAGCTGGTAAACTTTTAATCACAGGATCCCAGTACTGATGAGGCTGGAGAAGACCTTAAAGATCATGCAGTCCAACCTAAACCCAACCCAGTCACCCTAAACATCTGCCATCTAGCTCATGCCACTCAGCACTGCATCCAGCCTGACCCTGAACACCTCAGAAAGGAAAACTCCTCCAGCTTTGCCCTTTTTACTCTATTTTTTTCCCCGTGAAGGTTACGCCTTGATATAAGCTGGAATCATACAATAGTTTAATCTGGAAGTAGTTACAGTCAATATTTATGATGAAGTAGCACACAATATGGTCTGAAGTGGGAGTAGTGCTACACATAATTATTGGAAAGTAGAGAATATTGATGGAATATCCTGAAATAGCAGGAAAAAAAGGGACATCGTTTGTAAAGGCTTTAGGGAGGCCTTTTGCTTAATTCCTGGGTATTTCCTATGGCCTACATTGTGAGACGTACTCCAGAGGAACCCCTGGAGCAAATAATCAGGAGGATTTTATACATATATTTATAAATATTTCTATATTTCTATTTCTTGAAGCCATGCTTCCTATTACAGCTATACACAAACTGCACAGCAGAGATTCTAAATGCAGTAAATCTTTAAAATGCCTTGGGGATCATAAATGTAATCACTTTACAAATCACTTACTTTCATATAGACAGAAACTTCCAACTCCAATGATTCTGTGACTTTCTGTGTTTAAGCAGCCAATAGCATCAAGTTGCATTTCCAATTAGCTTTTAAAATTACACTCCTTGCAACTGCTGTGACTACGATTTGCATCACAGAGGACTAATATCAGCAATATCGCTATCTCAGCAATGATCTCTGAAGTCTTACTGCAGCAGAGCAGGTCATTTCGTGTGGAAGAGACAAGACACTTCACTCGTGACACTGGGAGTGCTTGATTCTAACTACATTTCACAAAATTACTGGCCATTTCTCACTTTTCTTTGATTTTTTTCCTCAAAGACCTCAGAGCTCTCTTTTTCACATTATATTACATGCTGCGAATTCCTAATCACTTTGAAGCAATTACATCTACATTCATTTTTGCCTCCAACTGCTTTAAAATAAAAGTCCAGTTGCTGCTTTCTGCCAACTTTTTCCATAGATGAACTTATTTTATCTTCACATCTGTTTGTTCTCAGCATTATTTCCTTGGTTTCCCCAGGAAGAGAAATAAACGGGGTTTTTTGGGGGAAAAAAAAAGGTAAGATTTATGAAAAACAAACTTTTGTCCTTTTACAGACACCTAACAAAGGGAAATAGCTTGAATATTTCTATTTGTTTACCCAGCAATGATTTAAATGGATTGAAAACACACAAAAAAGTCAGTTATTGGATGCTGTAGAGTTTGGGATTTTGGGGAGGGGTATGACATGTGGTTGTTGAGAATTTGGGGTACTTTTCTCGGTTTTGCCTTGTTTGGGTTTTTCTCCTGAGCTGAACAAATAAGTTATTTGTGTTATTTGGAATAGGTCCTTTTTTGGGTAGGAATTCTCGAACTTCCTGCTTTTACAGACCCTATTTTTAATAAGATCTCTGGTGGAAAATAATCACTGAATAGTGCAATACCAGCTAATGGCTGCTCATCAATAATTCAGCAGTCACAGTAAAAGGTACTTACACAATCTACACTCTGCTTCCTCTTGCAAAATCGACGCCTGCATCTGTTGTGTAACTTTTTTTCAGAAGCTTGAGACTAAGAAATTAGTTTCATCTTAGGACTTTTACTCTCCTCAAAGACTACTCTTCAAATAGCAAAGGAAGAAACTTTTCAAAGTTTGCTATCAGTTTTGTGACCCAAATGTCCCTCTTGCAGCGAGTGGCCCAAAACTGGACACACGTGTGACTTCACCAAAGCTAAGTAGAGGGGAATGATCACCTCTGAGACTGCTGGTCTATTCCTGATACAAGCTAGGATGCCATTAGTCTTGCTGGCCATGGGAGGCACTGCCAGCCCTCTATTAACACTGATGGCTGAACAAAGAAGCAATGATGCCCATAAATACATCACAGGTAAATGTCACGGTGCCCACGGGTGCACCGTCTCCTAAAGAGCACATCCTAGCACACACAGTACCCCTCCCACACAAACCAGATGCATTCAGAGATAGTTTTAACAGGGAAGGAATAAGGCCTTAGTGAATCTGTAAACAGCATCCCTGGCTGTTCTTAAGGCATTAACCAGGGTTTACCAACCCTATGCTCCAGCCAGTTCTTCCTCCTTGTTTCTTCAGTTTTGATGTAGACATTTTCAGGAGTGAATGAAACACCTTTCAGACATTTTAGTCATTAGTTTATGCCTATCCTGATAATTTCTGTGTCTTTTAATTCACACAAGTAGGATACATTTAAATAATCCATATTTTTAGCAGGCAGACACCTTTTGATGTTAACGTTATGCCCTGTTTTATCTTCCTGACTTTGATGTGCAGATTTCTGTTACTTTAACCAATTGTTATATAAAGAAAAGGTATTTTTATAGCAGAGCTGCCCTTATCTGAGTAAACTTGATAGATGCTTATCGATATTATAATTCTTATAATAAAATAGTGTATTAATATCTGTCTTCCCTTAATGAAGGGAAGCAAACTTACTTTTTCATCGATATTTTTATTCGTGTATTATCAGACAATAAGAGATGCTACTCAGAGATGACACCTCTTTTTATTTCTGTGGCAAATACATTTCAGGAAGAAAAGCTAATTCATACAAGGGAAATTCATGAGCAAATTTGCAGATGACACCGAGCTTGGAGCCTGTGTTGATCTGTTGGAGGGTAGGAGGGCCCTGCTAGAGGGACCTGGACAGACTCCAATAGGATGGGTGTGAACAAGGCTAAGTGTTGGGGTCTGCATCTTGGTTCTAACAACCCCAGGCAGAACTCTAGGCTGGGAATGGAGATCTTGGAGAGTACTCCTCGGGGGAGGTTTAGACTTGACCTTAGGAAGAGGTTTTTCACTGACAGAGTGATCCGGGTTGGGAACCTGCCCATGGTGGGGAGGTGGTTGGGTCACTGTCCCTGGAGGTGTTCAAGGTCAGGCTGGGTGCAGTGTTGAGTGGCATGAGCTAGATGGCAGATGTTAGGGTTACTGGGTTGGGTTTAGGTTGGACTGGATGATCCTTAAGGTCTTTTCCAGCCTCGTCAGTACTGTGATATTAATAGGGAGTAGAAAATATTCGCTATTATTTGTCTTTGCCTCTGCTCACGTTTTGCTTCTGATTTATAAACTACTGTTGTCTTTACCCACTACAGCTGTGTATGTTGTCTTGGATTAGTTTTGTTCCTTTTGTCCTTTTATTTCGCCATCTGCAGAAGAAATCTAGGATTGCTAAATCAGGAGAAGCCCAAATTACAGATGTCTTCATTTGGTTCGATGGCTCTCATCAATAATGGCTGGAGACAGCCCCAGGGTACTTTGCACCTTAGGCACTCATGAAAGGACATTGCTGTGCTCTTGACGGCTGACTGGTAGTAAATCATCTAGAAGGTTGGCAGCAGACCTCTATCAAGTGGCAACCATTACAGACATACATTATTACTTCTGAACTAAAGTAAATAAGCAATTGCAGTCCCCAGACACAACATAAAACCAGTTTGAGCCTAAGTAAATTACGCTCCTTTATTTTCTTCCCTAATTTTGAGACAGCACTGATGCAGCATAATATTTCATCCTGTCTACCTAATAGGGTTTGTTGCCTATCCCTTACAACTTACCCCATATAGAAACCATTAAGCTGGTGAAGGAGAGGATTTAAGATCAAAATTTAAAGATAATGAAAAATAGAACCGCTAGGTTTTTCACTATTCCCCTCCCCAGCCGCAAGAGGAAAACATGAGGTACTGAATTATAAATTGAGATTAGCAACTGACACTAATGCAATGCAAATATGATGCTGCATTTTTCCTTGAGCTCATCATTAATCTAGCCTAATCAAATAATGTTTTGTTTGCTTTATTCTTGAATCGGAGAACAAAATTAGCTTCTAAGAAACATAGGAAACTGAAGAGAAGTCACCAATACTTTCAGTGCTAAGCGAAGAAGATGCCATGTGAATACACTTCTTAGACCAAGCATTTCTTGTTTTCTTACAAGTAAACTATTATTTTTAGAGCTAATTTTCCATGGCTTTGATGCTAAAACATTACTAAACCCTAAAAAGAATTCTAAAGCCTTTCACAACACCTATTACTGTTTTTCTTTATATACAGACAAAGTGGAAGTTTAGTCATTTTAAGAGGTAATCTCTCTTTTGACACTAGGATACTGGTTTAGCCTATGACTGATCTGTAATATTATCCAGAAATATTTTCTACTGCTATATTTTGGAAAAAAATCTACAAAAGAGGGCTTTGAATTTCAGTAACATGAACATATGTTATTTATTAAGCAAAGAGAATAGTATGAAAGACAGACTACTCGACAGTACCACACAACGAAATCCACAGCCTTAACCAGTTGTTTTTATCTACTTGTTTTCACAAAACTGCTTTATATTTTAAGGCCAAAGCCCAGCAAATCCCTGAGGTATGTGTTCAACTTCAGCCACAGATCATGCTTTAAATACATCCCAAAGCATGCTGGCTGTCACAGAGCTGAGCACAACATTCCAGGTTAGGTGTCATGAGAGCAGAGCAGAAGCTGCCTCCCTCAGCCTGCTGGTCATGACTCTTTCTATGCAGCCTATATCACAGTCTCACAGTACTGATGAGGCTGGAAAAGACCTTAAAGATCATCCAGTCCAACCTAAACCCAACCCAGTAACCCTGCCATCTAGCTCATGCCACACAGCACTTCATCCAGCCTGACCTTGAACACCTCCAGGGACGGTGACCCAACCACCTCTGTGGGCAGCCCGTTCCAAACTTTGATCGATGCACAGATGGCATTAAAAAATTAAACAAGCTCACCCTAAATGCACACAAATGCTACTCAATTCTAAATATATTTTATTATTGCTTTTAAAAAAAACCCACTGTGAGTTGGCGAGGCTTGATCATAAGAATCTCTCATACTTTGGAGGGAAAAGATATTCGTAGTAACCCTATTCAACAATAGGGATCATGATTCATGTCTGATACACAGAAATTCCACTGTGCAAAACTACATTAGAGCATAAAGGAATCAGATCTTTTCTCAACAAAATGAAAAACAAACAAAAAGACATTTTTTATTTGGGTGTTTTGTAAAGTAATCTTGTAAGTGAAAGCAATATAGCAATAATAAACTTAGCAGCATCCTACGACACACTCAGATGCTGAATGTTTTTGCTTCCCTTTTGTATTAAAACTTTACCCGTGCCCTGAAGCCTGGGTGAAGTATTCAAACAACAAAGCTGATTGGAAGCAGTTCTTGAGGTTTATTGACTACTATCTGCTCTTCCTATGTGAACTGAGGATTTAAAAACTAGTTGAGGAAAAAAAAATGTTGGACTTTGTGTGGATAGATATTAAAACCAAGCGAGGTAATAAAACACCAACTGTCCTGTGCCCACCAAAAAACACAGTGCTGTATTTCATCTTCCTGACTGGTTCTGGAGAGGACAGGGATCACTGCATCCTCTGTAAAAATACCTCCTGTGACTGCAGAAGAGCTCTTTCAGCTTCTTTCAATGACTGCCTAACCCAAGATCAAAATTCAGGAGACTTTTCTACTGCCATAAGTTGGTGAATCTGTCTGACAGCTGATATTTAAAAAGGTGATTAAGAAAAGTGAAGAACAGGAGGGTTATTACTTATTTCTCTCATCATTATGAGCTACCTCACCAAAGGATGGTAACATTTAACTGATGCAGCTAATCGTGTGTACGTTTAGGTGCTGTATTAGGCATCCAAGAGTATCGTGCAGTAGCCATCACACAAGGTTTTTGGTAAAGTAGAGAAGCAGGGCACTGAAGCAAATCCAGCTCTTGAGTGAAGAATAGATTTTTCAAAAAATGATTATTTCAAGGTTTCTTGCAGAAAAGAGAAAATAGAAAAAACCCCAAAGCTCAGCTCTCCAGAGAGCATTTTTGATCAAGATGAGTTTGGCGTAAATCGAGACTCATCCATTTAAAAATAGCGCCCATGACTCCTTCCAATTGCTATCCCATTGGAACTGATTTATCTGTATTGTAAGAGGGAGCTGTGGAGGACATGAACTGCACTGTTCTGAACTGCTTGTCCTAAAATAGGATTACTCAGCACTGCTGGCTGCTCATCACACAATGAAAGCTCTGCTGATGCCTCACACACACATCTACCCAGCTCCCTTTCATTTGGCTGTGGATTGATCGAATGCAGACATTTTACACAATTTCTTTTAAAGCTGGGAAGTTGATCAAAGGCTAGTAGTGTCTTTTCTCACATTTCCAGCTACTAACTCTGTCTGGTGATCAAAGCGATGAATTAGCACTAACTTGGAACCCATTTAAGCCCTGTGCAAAGCCTTTCCTTGTATCTATCACTAGTATTAATTTCACTGATTTCTTCTCTCTTGCATTTCAAGAATAGCTCTCTTGAGGAGTCAACGTGCTAGGAAGAATAGGAACATGTTTGAATACGGCTTCTGTTGTAAATGTTGGGTGTTCTTCTTCCATCCCAGGTTTTCAGAAACACATTATAGAAGTTTTTGAGTATCTGTTCTCTTACAAATGAGTTAATCTTGTCCAAACACTAAAAGAACACCACGAGGAATTTGGTGACAAGGGTGTAATACTGTCAGCACAGAGAGCATTCCAGATGCAAGACCAACCTTGTTTTCAATGAAAGTGATAAATTTCGTAATCATAGAGTTCATTGGCATCTTAGCAATAATGTGCAAATCCCTTCAGAGATAACAAGGTGAAAAAAGATTAATAATAAATAAGAAGTAGGTTCCCACTGAGAACAGAACTGGCTGTAGATCACAGGATTCAATTAAGCCTTTGACATTTTACTCTATAGGAAAACAGATAATTTTAATTATAAGAATGCAAGGTAGACATACATAAACCTGGGAGCAAGTGAACGGGAAGGATTTTTCTGGCTTTATCCTTTCTTGTTCTACTTTTGGCAAGGGTTCAAAGGAAAGAAAAAGAAAGGTTGGTTGTTTCGTAGGTGCTGGAATTCACTAGAAGCAGTCTGAGGTTCCATGCAGACAAGAGAACGATTCCATTGCCTAAATATAGTATGTAGAACCACTATGTGAAATGTGTACATGTGTGTGTCTATACGTGCATCAATGTGTGTACACATATATATATTTAAAAACACCTGACAGAAGTATAGGGCTTACTAACCCAGATTCTATGGGGTTCCTCCCCATAGAAAAAGCAAGAGATCAAAAGTGAGAGCTGGGACATTTTATTCACACCTCCAGGTCTAATTTTCAGCTTCTGTTATTGGAACAGTTATCACTAACCTTATTTCTGTCTCACAACTTATTTCAGTTCAAGATGTCTAATGACCTGTTGTATAAGGCAATTAAGTAAATACTGTTTTCCCTACTAGTTTGAATGATTTGTTTTATACAATGAGATTTGCACAAGTTCTTTGTTAGATGTTTAGCCCTTATCTGAACATCTTTGTCACAGTAAAAAAGGATATGTTAACTTCAAAATATAAGGATAACTTTTGAGTGGAACATCTAAGGAAAACAAGCAGGGTGGGTGTCAGGAGGAAGGGGACAGGCTCTGCTCAGTGTCCTCCAATGATAGAACAAGGGGTAATGGGTGTCAGCTGGGAAATAGGAGGGTCAACATAAATACAAGAGGAAGCTTTTTCACATTGAGGGTGCCAGAGCACTGGGACAGGCTGCCCAGGGAGATTATGGAGTCTTTTCCCCTGGAGACATTTAAAACCCTCCTGGACATGTTCCTGTGCAACTTGGTCTAGGTCATCCTGCTCTGGCAGGGGGATTGCACTAGATGCTCTTTCAATGAACACTCAGAGCTTTGATGCCTAGATACCTGTGTTTTGGATACGTGATGCTGAAGATTCCCATCCGTGTATTTTGGCAGTACTCTCAACCCATTTTTTTCTTTAAATTGAAGAATGAGTTGTTAAATAGAGATGAAATGATGGAAGTGTTCTGTAACATGCCAGCTGCCTTTCACTTATTCCGAATGGAAAGGCAAATGTTCTGAGAGTAGAAGAGCTCTACTCTGAGAAACAAACCATCCTGTTTAGGATAAAAATCCTATTAGCAACGCTGAAAACTGTAACTTCAAACATGGGCCAGCTATCAAAACTGGGTGCCCCTCCTGAACAGAAAGTTGAAGACCTAAAACGTGTTTAATAATGCAGACGTGTTGAAGTCAAGATCCAGACTGAATGGTACCAGGACTGTTAGTCTGAGTCTAAGAGGAAGAGAAACAATTTGAAATAAGCAGTTCACTCCAGAAAGAACAAACAGAGAGTTGAACCTATGGGAGCCAGTGTTAAGCATACTGAAACGACAACAGATCTGTTATGATAATATTTTATCAGCTACCCAGACAAAAGAAAATGTAAAGTGAATTAACTAAACCAAAATGGTGACTCTGAGTTTTACCCTCTGCAAATTGACTCCAACACAATGTCTTTTAGTTTTGCACAGCAGACGTACCCATTCTCATGGAAATTAGTCTCAAAATAAAAATTCACTGATAAAGTGAGTAATTTTAGTGCTTTTTTTTTGTAATTAAGAACACAAATATTTATATTTACAGAGTCAACTTTTACTTTGGATTAAAACCATGATTTGATTTAAGCCAGAACAGTTACTGCACAGCAAATAAATGCTCCTGGGAATTAAGCTTTTGCTTGGAAGGAAGATTTCCTTACATACATGTGACTACATAGGAAGCTACACAAAAATTCAGTATCGTAAGGATAATAATAAGGTTAAATAATGTTTAGAAAAAAAAAGTATAAGAGAAAAGAATTGCAAAACTCAGGCTGCATCATCTCCTCGATAAGTAGACACAACTCTGAATCCGAGTAGAAATACAGCCATCAGTCTCAAACACCTGCCTAAGAATGTTTTTATTCTACGTCACCCATCTTTTATAAGCCAGAGCCATAAAAAAACCACATTAGCCCCCTCTCTGTATGTGCTGTTCTGTCGGTGTGTACAAATAGAGTGTGTTTGACATATTCAGGGCATGCTGGATTTATTCAACTTATACAGATTGTTGGCATCAGCAGCAGAAGTGATTTACACCCAGTATATTATATATATTTCATGTATACTGTGCCAGCAATCTGTGTACTGTAATGTCTTTGACATTTCTGGTTGTCCTATGGCCTTGTCAAAACTGAACAACATGTCAGAAGTCCTTAAGCTCCACTCGAAGAAAATTTATTTATAGAAAGAATAAGAAATATCTTGGCAAACATCAACAAACGCCAGGCTGAGTCTTACTTTCTACAATCCTATTTTCTCATAGAAAATTATGAAGCTGCAGGACATTGAATGTGAATCATCTTCACAAGGGTTACCTAGGAAACTCTTCTAGTCAGGATTCATAGTTGTTCCATCCTGTACATGAATGTACAGGGGCAGGGATAGCAGGGGCAAAGCAGAGAGGGGTGTAAACTGAGCCAGTTGTATGAAAACAGGACTGGTCTGTTCACTTGTCTGGCCAAGCCCTGCACCAGACCACCTTGGGCTCTCCTGTCTTCTTCTATCTTCTTAAATAAATCCTTTCTTTACTACCTCACACCAGACTCAGTGGTACAGATGACAGGACAGAGGGACAGGATGACGTCCAGAGGGACCTGGATGAGCTTGAGAAGTGGGTCTGTGTGAGTCTCATGAGGTTAAACAAAGTCAAGTGCAAGACCCTGCACTTGGGGTGCAGACATCGTTGGTATCAGTACAAGCTGGGGAATGGAAAGATTGAAAGCAGCCATGTGGAGAAGAACTTGGATGTGAAAAGCAAGACATAAGCTGGCAATGTGTGTTCACAGTCTGGACCCCTCAGCAGCAGCAGGGTATAAACCCTTTGGAGCAGGTCTACAGAAGGGCCACAACAAATCAGAAAGGTGAAATCTCTCTCCTATGGAGAAAGCCTAAGGGAGTTAGAGTTCTTCAGCCTGGAGAAGTCCAAGCTCTGGAAAGTCCTTATTGTGCCCTATCCTTACTTGAAGAGGGTCTGGAAGAAAGTGAGGACAACCCTATTACCAAGTCCTGATGCAACAGGACAAGGGGTAATCTGTTGAAACTAGAAGAAAGTAGGTTTAGACTTGATGTAAGGAAGGTATTTTTTATGATGAACACGGTGAAACAGTGCCAGGTTACCCAGAGAGGTGGTAGATGCTGCTCCACTGGTGACACTCAATGTCAGGGTAGACTGGTCACTGAGCAACCTGATCTAGTTGCAGATATCCCTGCTCACTGAAGGGTGCTTGGACTAAGTGACCTACCCAGGTCCTTTCCCACCCAAAATGTTATAGGAGTTTGGGATAAGCTCACTCTCTATCCCACATGTGTGCTCTACAAGGATTGCTTGTAAGACCTGTGTGTGTGAGAGTGAAATTCAGTTCCAGCTTTCAGGGTCAGCTTGAGGAGTGGGTGCTCCTGGGAGGTTTGGTCAGCTACAGGAAAGCAGTACCTACCTGTGCAGCTCTCACCTGTGTTTCAGAGTGCAGGGGTAGACTCGATACTCTGGTAGGAGTGCCAAAATCCCATACATAAATCATTCTCAGTGTCATCAGCTGGTGGATGATTAACTGTGGAGGCGTTTAGGGAGAAAGAATAGTTATTGCCACAAAGTGCAATCTTCCAGTAGTTCCCTAGTCTTCTATTCCCAAATTTTTGATGTCATTGGATTTGTTACGCTGAAAATCTTGCTACTAGAAAAAAAATAAGAATACCTTATAGATGGGCAGGATAATCTAGTGTCAGCCCCATCTGTTTTAACAGTGAATTAGTCTAAATTGTTTGTCCAATTACACAAGAACTCATTCTTGGCCTTGAGTAGTGCAATAAAATTTAATAATACAGTCCTCCTGCCTGGAGGGGTGTGAGGTTTGAGATAAAACCACAGGATCATTTACATTAGAAATGACCTTTAAGATGATTGAGTCCAACCGTTAACCTGGCAGTACCAAGTCCACGACTAAACCAAGTCCTTAAGCAGGGCATCTACATGACTTCTCAATGTGTTGTGAAATGGCAATTCATCAGCTTCCCTGTGCAGCCTTTTTCCAGGTTGGATGACCCTTCCAACAAAGCAGCTTTTCCTATTGTCTAAACTAAATGACTTGAGGCCATTTCCCCTAATCCTATCAGAAAAAAGCCAAACCCTACCTTACTCCAACTCCCTTTCAGGTAGTTGGTCGAGTGATAAGGTCTCCTGCGCTCAGCCTCCTTTCTTCAGACTAAATAGCCCTAGTTCCCTCAGCTGCTCCTCATAAGACTTATGCTCTAGACCCTTCACCAGCTGCTTTGAGCTTCTGTGTGCATGCTTCAGCTCCTCAATGTCCTTTTTGTGTCCAGGTGACCAAAACTGGCTGCAGTACACAAGCTGCAGCCTCATCAGTGCCAGACACAGAGGGGTAATAATTTCCCTGTTTGTGCTGGCCACATTATTTTGACGTAAGTCTTGATGCCTTTGACCTTCTTAGCCACCTGGGCATAATTCTGGCTTATAGTCAAGTGGCTGTCAACTAACATCCCCCTGTCCTTTGCCGCTGGGCACCTTTCCAGCCATTCTTCTCCCGACTTGTAGCATTGCACAGGTTTGTTGTGGTCCAGGTTTGAACCTAGCAATTCCCCTTATGGAAGCTCATGCTGGTGGCCTCAGCCATTCAGATTCCTTTGTAGAGCCTCTGTACCCTGAAACAGATCAGCACTCCTATCCAATCCCATTAATAAAGCTGTTAAGGAGAACAGGTCCCAGTACTGAGCCCTGGGGAGCATCACTCGGGACCAGTTGCCACAGGGATTTATCTATTTTCACCACCACTTTTTGTGTCTGGCCACCCAGAAACAGCACTGAAGAGTTCACTGCACTGCACATAGTCATACACAGCCTTTCCCTCTCTACTGGGCACATCACCTTGTGCAATAAGAAGATGAGGTTGGTCAATCAGGACCTGCCTTTCAGAAACCTGTGCTGACCCTGCCTGCTGTCCCTGTAATTCTCTAACAACTGAATAATGACACTCAGTATGATTTGTCCCGTAGCCTTACCTGTCTCAGACACCAGACTGACAGGTCTATACTTTCCCAGAGCCTCTCTTTCTTGCTCTTCTTATAGATGGGTGTGACAATTGCTAATCTCCAGCCATCTGGGATCTCCCTAATTAGCTAGGAGTGCCTCTAGACGATGGAAGGTGATTATGGTGAAGGAAATGATGGAGCCCTTGCTCACTGTACTTAGATTTGCATATTGATTCTGACATTTCTCCTTACTTTCTCCTTAGCTAAGGGTCCTTCTTGGAGGTCTGGGTGTGCATTCCCCTCACTGCCTGCCTTTGGGGACCACCCTCCCCCACAGGAGGTAGGAGTTAGCTCTAACCAGGCATGGCTACCCTGATCTCCTGAGAGATGCTTGCTCTGCCCTGCTGCAGTAACAGCAGGAGGTGAGGATCCTGTTGTTTTTTCAGTCTCCATTCTCCAGAAGCACAGGCTCTCCTGAACTCATGCTCACTGATTTATGCCCTGTATGGAAAGAAACAGCAGTGGCCATTTGTTTTCTGCACTTAACAGTCATTTCATTCTGTTTTGTTTTTCATAGCTTTAAGCACAGAAAGGGAGCGAGGGAAGGGTTTCTTTGGGAAATAGATGAGAATTTGTTAACAAATTTGAGCTGACATGTATTTCTAACACGATGCCGCTAATAGACTGATCCCCCAGTGCTGCAAAACACTAGCAGACATGATGATTTACTAATTTTGCAAAGCTATGCATCATCTCCTGGGGGGGAGTGGATGGGTGGGAGTGGATTTAGTACCCTGGATCCTTTGGCAGCAGAGGTTTGTGTGTAGCTCTTACATCACCACTCTTCTGAAAACCATTTCTGCGGCAAAACTCTCCGAAACACCTCTAAAGCTGAAATCCTTCAAGATTTATGACTGTGTTTCTCCTGTCAAGAGGTACAAATGTTTTGTGCTGTGAAAACTTGCAAGGGGAGCTGAATCACACCATTTTGACAGAGAGAAAATGTATTAATTTTCTAGAGAATATTATCGCATAGATCAATTTACCGTTGCTTGTCTCATCCTACTACTACTCCCACAGGCTAAAACTTTTACACAAAATTACTTCTGTTGTCTCTAGGAGAAGAAATTATTCCTCTTAGACGTTGCTTTTAAGGTTTGAAAGCTGGAGATGCAAATAGGTTCTGTCAAGTGCCAGTGGTTATGTGTCGTGTATGAGCTCCATGGACCGAGCTGCTTGTTGGTCGTGCTGATTCTTCCCAGCCCGGGTGAAATCTGTGGTTCTGTATTCTTATGCACCATGAATTTGTAATCACTAGTCATTGGCTTTTATTGCTGTAGTACCTGATGACTTCAGTTGGAAGTCTGTACTGCTTCTAGCATATCATCTTGCTGGGGTTTGAAATGATGACCTTTCACAACTACTTATTTCACGCGTCTTCCTAAATGCACCCTGTGACCACAGAGTGCTCACAAAATATCCCCATCTGCTCCAAATACATTTTTGTTTTGCTGGTTAGGTGGTGCAATTTATCTGCAGGCATATTTCTGCAATATTTTTCTAGGCATTCATTTTTTGGAATGACTGGGGGGAAAAAAATCCTCCCCAAATTAACCCCCAAACCAACCACAACCTAGAAACCTCTCCACAACAACCAAATCTACAGAAAAAATGAAGCCTAGACATGGAAAATCAGTTACATGAGAAAAGGTTTATCTACACTGGGTGGAAATTCATTCACATTTGGCTTTATGTCTATGATTTTCAGCTGAATGCAAAGAAAAGAGAAAGGCTCTGAGGAGATTGGCATTTGTGATATTTCAGCTCTGAAAGCCTCAACAGTAGCATCCTTCAAAGGGCAGCAGCATCCTTCAAAATGCTTACATTGCATAAAAATCGTTGAAGAGTTACAAACTGGGTGATTATTTAACATTTATAGTAGTTTTGTATTGTTGCCTGATTTTTTTATTCTACTTTCTGGATGTTTTAATGCATTCTAATTAGGGAATGCTTTATTTTGTGGTTTATTTTTCTTCTAGAACTCAAAATGTTTTTAAGTGCTGTCAGCCTCTGATTAACAGCAGGTGAAATGGATCCAGTGACTATGAATGGACAAAAGAGCAGAGCAGAGCTGCTGCAGCTGAATATTGGGAGAACTGTGGCTTCAATACCACCCGTTCAAGGCATTAAAAATCTGGATAACAGACAAAAAACTACTCCTGGCTGTAAAAGTTAATGACGTTTTATTTTTTAAGTATTCTGCTGCCTGTATCTGCATCTCATTCGAGGAAGAGTACGTGACTGTAAGGAAAAACCTTGAGTTTAATTATTTGAGTATAACAACTCTGATTGATCTGAAGAGTTAAAACCACAGCCAATTTTGTGTGTGAACATGCCTGATAATTTCAGGCTGACTTTGCATTCTCTATCAAGTATTTAGGAGCAGTTCTCTAGGAGTTATTGTAGAAATAGGTAAAAGTACAGAAGATCCTGAATGTAAGCAAATGTATTCCAAGACTGTTGGTATTAGCTTTCTAACTCCAGCAAAAGAGCTAAAATTAAGATATCCAATTTCTTTTAAATGAATTCTAAGAGTTTGAAAGGAATACTGCTAGAGCATCACCAACAACCCTGCACAGGCTACAGTGGGAACCCAAAAGAGTAGATCTTTTTAATATCTAAAATCTCTGATTTTCTGGCATGGTTACATAATCACAATTATGTACAATTACATAATGTATCATTAAAATTATGTATAATTGTAAGTGCATGTGTGTAATTACAATTATGCATAATTACATAATTATAACACCATCCCTGTTTTTTACAATCTACCATACATTCAATTTCAATGAATTCTGGGATTTTTATTGAGTAGAAGGGAGGAAAAAAAAGAGCAGTCATCACGCAATGGGATATAAATCTGAAGTAGCCACAGTAAATGGAAGGAAAATATTCACATTCCAGAGGAATCACGGAATCGCTGAATTGGTTTAGTTGAAAAAGACCATGAAGATCAATTCCAAGTAACACAGAGCTACCGTGCCACCACTAAATTGTTGTCCTTAAGTGTGACATCCTTTAAAGTCCTCCTGGAATGTCCAATGTTTGAACAACAGGGGACAAATTTTAATACTGGGATAAATGAAAACCTACAGAAGTCATTCATTCAGCCCAAGGTGAGCGGAGGTGAAATGCTTATGACCTTCCTTTGGTCACCCCCTCTGCTCCCTCCCTTTTTTAAATCCATACACATCCATTTTCAGTCGTCAACATATAAAATGTATAGACAAAATCTTACAGAAGACACCCTTTATGTAAAGATTAATCTCACTGTCATTGTCTCTTTTTGATTAAAATAGAAGGAAATTTTAAATCCCCAAGGTATTCAGGTCCAATCAAACTTGGTATCCAACATCATGCAACTGAATCAAGTACTACTTTATTAAAGACTATTCTTTTCAGGTTGACCATAAGTAGTTGGATTTGATGTTAATTCACTTCATTCTGAAAAGAACACATTATTATTTACATTTTCAAGCCAAGCTGATACTCAACTATTTAATTTTCACAATTTTTCTAGACTAAACATCTGAAGAAGTTGAAGGTTTTGGTTAAGAGACATTCAGTCTCAGCAAAAGCTCTGGGTAACAGCTCCCAGAACGATAAACCAATGGATAAAAGAAAACACATTTGTGAGTGATCCACAGACACCCAGCATCGCCTGCGGCATGCTGTCATGTCCAAGACATCCCCCTGTCCTGGGCAGATGCAGCAAAGGACATTTCTGCTTGCCTACCTCATAAATGGTCCAAGATGCTTTTATCCAGACAGCTGAATTCATCTTCTGGAGTTGTGTTTCATCTTTTTTTTGTTGCTGCTGTTGGGTTTTTGGGTTTTGGTAGTTTTATGGAACTATGTGAAAGATGGACAACCATCCGCAAAGGTAGGACATTTCAGGATGCACCCAAGTGGAATGAAGCCCTCATCTACCCTCAATCTCAGCAATCATTCTGTATAACTTCTGTATCACCCTATTGAATTAACAGAGATGATTTACTTACATCAGTAGCTTTCATTTTTAGGTTGAGGGTTTTTTGTTGCCTTAAACTAAAAGAAATTATTTAGGATTTCCCATGGCATGATAAATCTTTCTCAAAACAATGCACTTAGCTGTCACTGAAGAATCATAACACTCCCTTGCAGTCTTTCAGCTTTAGTCAATCCAAGTAGGAATTAAAAGGAAGAAAAGCACAAACAAATTAAGGCTTTACAAACATTTCATGCTGCCGTTAACACAGTGTTTAATCTAGTGGAGCTGCTTCAGTGTCATAATGCTGTTTTATTCTATGTTTTAGGCTTTTCCATTAAGTTGCTCCGAGCAGTCTTTGACAGTGGAACATGAATTCACTTGTGTGACAAGAAAGTTATGTATTTTTTCCTTTTTTCATCTATGGAATAAATAAAAGTAATAACTCCCCTACTGAGAAAATACACTCATATAGTAAGATTCCAATATAGGAACAAGAATAAAGTATTCTTTGTGTTTTGATCTAATTTCTGGGCTACATGAATGTACCCATTTGAGGCAAGGAAAAGACATAAAAAGAGTCTAGAAATGTTTACCAAATTTCCAATCCTTTTTTTAAATCAATTACTTATAATTACTTATCATTTATAATGCCATGATATGGTCTGTAACCAATGGGAATGCCAATTGCAATGGTGTGTTTCAGACTCACATAACCCTTTGGAGAAATAGAACAAATCACAGACATGATTCCATGTTCCCAGTGACAGAGATTGACCCTATATTCTCTGACATATACATTTGCAACTGATATGTTTAGTGAAGACTTCCCTGAATGTCTGTATGACTCTAGTATTGTCTCTATGACTCTGTGTCTGTGTGACTCCATAGTATTTTAGCAGCACTTGTTTTCAGCTCACTTCTCAGAAGAAAGCAGGGGGTTTATATGAAACAATGTAGAGATCTATTTGGTGGACTACACAGATCTGGTTAGCTTCAGCTGTTAATGCAGCATTTGTAGGATAGTTTGTCTCATGCAATAAAAGGCATCCACAATTATTTGCATGAAACAAAGAGTTCCTTTCTATTTTTTCTCCACTGAATATTAGCAACTTGACAGATGCAGCTGCCTAGACTAAGTCGGCCATCTATTCCCACCCCTTAATAGCTATTGCAGAGATCCTTGCAATTTTTGTCTAATATATTACAAAATTATTTATTACCAACCAATCACACCCGCAGCAAAGCAAGAAGGACAGACGGCACTAGAAGATCAATACTTTCTCAGTGTTTGTGCATGCAACGAGGACAAATCTAAATTACATGAACTGACTTATTTCTATACACTTAAGGTCTGGTTTTCTATGGATGGATAGCAAACCATTCCACCCTGACTCAGACACCTAACCAATAGCTGAGAAATCTGAACAGAGATCTGTTCTCGAACAGCAGTTCCCTCTCTCTCATCTCTTCATGGAGAGAGAAACAGCGCACTCTTCACTCTGGCATGCTCCCTTGTTTATAGTTACACGCACCCCTCTTTTCCTCTCTGTCTCCTTTTAGCGTAGAAGAGCCATCTGACCCTACGTGTGCCACTGCCTTCTCATTCCAAGCCATAAAATTTGATTGCAAAAACTGTCCCAATTAACATGACACTGTCCTACGATATAACTTCTGTCTCAGATTCTTCATCAACATGAGCAACACTAGCTTGAGAGCTGCTATTTTTGAGCGTGACTATAATAGGCTTAAAAGTGTTTAATTGAGCAGCTCTATTAGCAGCCATAGCAGAGGGAATTTTTCAGGGAATGCAGTGGCTAGGCCTTGGCTGTAAGCCAGGTGCCTACCAAGCCACTCGATCATTCATTCTCCTTAGCTGGAGGTGGGTTGAGGTAAGGACAAGGAGATCACTCAGGAAATACCATCAAGGACAAAACAGACTCCTCTCAGGAAAATGAATTTGATTCCTTGACAATCTAAAGTCAGAACAGGATAACCAGGAATGAAAACAAATGTTAAAACACCTTTCCTCTGCCATTCCCTTTTTAGTGGCCTCAATTTCACTTGGATTTCTCTACCAGCTCCCCTCAAGAGGGCAAGATGCATCACACGTTGTCTCTACCACTCCTTCCTCACACTCTTCTCCTACTCCAGAATGGGCTCCCACCCAGAGGACACAGTTCTTCACAAATGTATTCAGCGTGGGTGTTTTGCATGTAGTTGAGTCCTCCAGGAGCAGGCTGCTCCAGGATGGGGTCCCTACAGGTTCACAAGTCTTACTAGGACACTCGTCTCTGCGTAGGCTCCTCTAAGAGGGGCCATACATTCTGCCATGAGCTTCACATAGGTCATATACTTTTAATCTGGCTGATTACACCATGCGTGTGCAGAGAACTCACTCACTGCCAATCACTATCAGTAATTCTTATTACAACACAAAAAAATCACAGGTCTTTCAGTCTCTCCTCATGAGGCAAGTGCTCCAGTCCCTTAAGCATCCTTGTGGATTGAACTCTCTCAATCAAGTCTCTATCCTCTTGAGCTGGAGAGCCCAGAGCTAGACATAATATTCCAGTGCAGCCCCTAATACTGTGAAGGAGTTATGTGTAGTTTGACCCACAGAGAGTAAAATCACTGCAGGACACAAATTCTTATGCATATACATGATGGTATCCATGCCTCTATCAGGATGTCTGTCGCATTAAAAACACTCTCAAGCAAACAGTTGGCATGCGTGGAAAGAACAGTAGAGGAAATCCACAAAAAGGTCAGAAAAATATGGCCAATTAAAAAAACCCATAAATTAAAACATCCTGTAGTACTTTCTTTGCCTTATTTACATTTCCTACCCTTTTAGTTACTTTTACTCATATAGACTTTTATTACTTAGAACAGTGTTCAGAATTTGAATGTGTCCTGCTGAAAGAACTTGGTAGAATAGGTGGGAAGGGACAGTACCAGAGAGACCCTTTGCCACCCGTTATTTACAGGCAATATTATATATTTGAGTGTCCACCACGGAAAGGTTAACAACGTGAAGTTTACAGGGCAACCCAAGACGAGATATTTCAGCTGTCAAGAAGCAGCCATTTATTTCATGTCCGTTCAGCAATAACTTGCCCCTCACTGAGATGCCACAATGATTCATGGAAAACTATAGATTGGCTGTCTCTTTCTGTTCACCTCCAGTGACCTCCAGAGCCTTCCCTTTACCTCAGTCATAAGTAGTAGATGATGGAAGTCACACAGGCAGAGTATATTATGGGAAACAGAGTCCAGTGGTGTGGAGTGAGCGACAACCAGTGATTTCTTGTTATCACTCCTTGGTCTTAAATTTTGCTTTTTCTTCTCCAAGTTTCACACTTCTCAGTTGTTTTCACCTCACCAAATGAAGTGAATTTTCACCTAAGAGGAAAAGGAGTCCAAGCTGGACCTTCCTCCTATGGCCACTTCCATGGTTCTGTGACACAGAGCACAGCTGGGGATCTTAGACTGGGAAATAAAGATGGGCACTTCATGTCATTTTGCCTGTCTTAGGCTACCCTCAACACCTTTGTGTTGCATCACAGTATCCCATCTTTTAAGGCAAAACCCATACATTCTGAAAATGCAGATGAACGTTGCGTCAAGGGCAGTGTAAACAGACTGTGTTTCAGTTGAAATGTTTAGGTTTAGATCTCATTTGTTTAATAAACTCAGTAAATGTGTACTACAAGGAAACAATACCCTTCAAATAGAGAATGTCTGACACATAGGTGTCACATAAACTGCAACGAAACTTTCAGGGAAATGAGAGAAAAGAAAAAAACCCTCTTTTCAAGTGCATGCAGGCAAACCAATCTCTGAGTGGCTTTATCATTTGTATTAAGATAAAGTCATGTATGGCCTCTCTTGAGAGATGGAGATTCATCAGGCACCATGGCTTACAAAGGAGAAATGAATGGCTAATTTCCTCTGTGATATTTAATATTCAGATGTTACTTGCTACGACAGATTTCTGCCCAATTTAAAAGAAATAGTTCAGGCTGGGTAAGGAAAGAGGTTGCCCAGAAGCAAAGAAGAAACAGCTGCTAGAGATTATGTGCACTATGAAGCCATTCATCATGCTTTCATGTTAAAGAAAAAGTCTATATAAACAAAGGAAACCAGCATAAAATATGTTTTTAGAAAATAAAAAATGTGACCTTGTGTGCCTCGCATTACGCCACCGCGATAAGTGTGGAAGGAAGAGGACGTGGAGATGTGCTCCTGACAGCTGGCATTTACAGGCAGGACGTGGATTTCCAACTCTATTAGCTCTACTATCCCCGTCTCACAGTACTGATGAGGCTGGAAAAGACCTTAAAGATCACCCAGTCCCACCTAAGAGAATACTATAATAAAGCAGGTAGTGAAAATTCCTTCCAGCTATGGAATAAAACTGTATTCCTTTCTCTGCCTAATTATTTTAAACTAGTATTTCTGCTTTGGGGGATTCTAGATAAACTACAACAGCACAAAGACATTGGCTTCTTTTCTCCTCTCGTGCTGGTCCACTTGGACTCCAAAAGAACTCCAATATTCTATTCAGAACATGAATCTCTTTGATCAGGTGTGTAGAATATTAACACAGACAGCAAAAAGCTGCATGATAATGCTGTCTAAAGCAATATTTTTAGTATTTCTATACTAAAGTGGAAGAGCAATAGCATTTACTTATTTATNATATATATAGTATTCAGTATTTACTTGTGCCCACGATACTGAATGTCTAGCTTCACAGTGTAATCTCAACCAAGGGTCTGTTATTCATAGTCATCTATTCAATGGTAAATTTTCTCAGCCACCCCCATCTCAAAATAAGGAAAACATAAACAAAATGTAATAATTAGTCGAAGTTCTAAATTTCATGCTAACCTGTTTGAGCTTCTTGAATTCACCACGTGTGCTATTTTGCATCGCCTTCAAAGACATTTGTAAAAGAACCTCTGCTCACTCATTCCTTTTTAACCTCCACGTTTTCTTTGAAGTGTATTTGTTGAGTCTACACGCTTGGCGCAGCTGAGGGATATATGAATCATACTTGATGAGTAAGACCTTTACTTTAGCTGCTCTAGTACAACTTGTGCAGATGCAGAAGGTTTTTCACCTCCTTCTATCACAGTAGTAAGATGGTGCAAAAAATGGCATCGATTAGCGTTGCTATAATTAAACCAGATCAAGGAAAGATGGTTTTGGGGGAATGGCAATCCATCACTATTTTTCAGCTTGCTAACAGATTATCTCACACCACCTAGCTCTGTTGGCAAGATGTGCTCATATTCTTTCTGCTTGGGCATTAAAAAGGAGCTCAAAACAAAACGTAGCTACATTTATATGTCGACATGAGGACACAACTATGACATTGCCCTTAAAATCCTGATGCAAGGAAGGTGACAGTGTGATTAACTGTTTTCAAAAATGTCTCATGAAAATAGGAGCATGCGACTGTTTTAGCAGGAGAATTTCCTTGCTAGGTCACATCTCAACGGCTTCTTCCGTGATTAGTACATTTATTGAAGAGACATAATGGTTCCTCTGAAGAGGAATAAAGACATCGTTAAGGATAAAAACATTTCCTCCAGTCTTCTCAACCCTTTTCTCTGCGGTATCCTGAACAGGACACCACCAAAGCATGACTTATGGGCAGAATAATATCAGAGACTGGCTTTCAAAAAGATTCACTTTAGAGTCCTATCTGCCTTAGAGACTCCTGACTTGGTGTCTCCTACAACATCATAAACTACTTGATGAAATTCTTCACTGAAGATACCCAGTTCATTCCTGCTGAAGCAGAATACCTGATTCCAAATATCCTCCTCACTGGAGAAGAAACCTAGCAAAAAAGGTGGTGGCCACTGATTTCCCTACATTAAATGGACCTAAATCATTTTTAGAAATAGAGGCTTTGCTAACTACCTTTTTTAACATAAAATTTAGAGCCTTTTTGTATGAAAAGGAAAAACCTTTCATCATTTCAATTTTGTGGTTAGTTTTTTATATTCTTCTTCCATTTTTCTTATTGATAATTTTATGTTGTCTTTATCAGACCCTGGTAAAGAACGCTGCCCTCATTTGGGGCACCATCACGGCAGTGGTTTGTCAGGCGCTGCCAAAGGCCTTCTTTGATTGCTATCTGAACCAGATTTTATCAGCATCTTCTGGGCATTTAGACCATGTCTCCACTTGTTTATTAATATCCATCACAGTGCGCCACAGGGCTCTAAGCCGTGATCACACTGCCAAGCAGCTGCTTGGAGCATGCCCTTATCGCTATGTCAGCTGTTTCACTTGATTTCATTTTCCCTTATTTTAGATTTTTGCAATTAAAAAAGAAATCTACCTTTAGAACCAGTTTTCTAGAGGTGATTTTTTTTCTGCCGAGCCACGATTAGGATCTCCAAAGAACAGGTTGAGGTTTTAGGGTCACTAATAAATATTGATGGAAGACACCAGTTGTAAACATGGGAGAACAAACTGTCTTGATCCTTACTGCCATGTACATTATTCAAGGAAAGAAACTGACATCAAGAAAACAAAACCTGTGATAACCCTGTAAGTTTTGTGCAATATAAACTAATGATCAGATAAGATTCAATTAGTGATAGTCCACTTGATAGGACAGATCCTCAACCTCATATTTTTGATAAAGCTCCCGAAGCATCGTGCAGTCTGCTGATCTGATGTCTCCAGTGTGTTGCAGCTGGATGACACTGGTTTTCCAGATGAGACAAGTCAACGTAGCCTTTATAATGACATGTAGTTTCTGATACCCAAAGTCCTCTAAAGCAGATTTTTTTCAGTCTTAACAGTTTTGCACCCTGAAACTAAAAGTTTTCCCCACGTAAGTGCACTTAGATGTGTCTAGCATACCCTGAATTTTTATACGAGATCATTTAAGTGTGTCTACACTAATGTAAAAGAGACATTTGGGCAACATTTATGTGTTTTTTCCTCTACTGGTTTACAAAACAGTGCTGTTCCCCTCCTTGCTCACTAGTATTCTTGAACTCTTACCCTCCTTTTCCATATCTCATCCACTAGACTTTACAGGCTGTAAAAGGAATACATCTGATGAGATCGAATGCTGATGCCAACAAGCTGCTCATCTGAAATTACACAATATGCATTGAATCCAGATGATAATGAAATACCTTATTTTTCTCTTATTTCTTAATATTTCAAGATTATCAGATGCACAATGTAGAAAATGTAGCAGGGAAGAAAAGTCTGAAGAAGAGGAGAGTCAGGGATGACCTTCACCCTCTCTACCACTACCTCAGGAAAGGTTGTAGTCAGGTTGAGGTCAGGGTCTTCTCCCAGGCAACTAGCACCAGGATGAGAGGGCAGGGGCTGAAGCTGCCAGGGGAGGGTTAGGTTGGATGTTAGGAAGCCCTTCCTCACAGAAAGGGTGCTCAGAGCCTGGACTGCACTGCCCAGGGCAGTGGGGGAGTCCCCATCCCTGGAGCTGTTTAAGGACAGCCTGGATGTGAAACAGTGGCATCATCTAGGTGATGTTAGGTCATGGGCTGGGCAAGTCTATTCTGGTCTCAGAAGTCTATTCCATCCTCAAGAACAACAATAAAATAATGCACTGCATTCAGTGTAAGAGCTGCATCATCTTGATAATTGAGATGACTCCCACCATGTTTCACAATTTTTGTCGTACTCCATCCTTTCTTTCCATTACATTTAGATCTCAGAACATATATTTTTTATTGTGTCACGAAGAAAAGGAAGCTGTAGATTTACATCCACTACAGCAATAAAGTTTAAACCTCAAAATGATTTTAATAAAGAAAGGAGTGAATCTTTCATCTTTCTACAACAATTGCAAGTCATTTGGCTAACAATACTGCTTTTAAAGAAGATAATTAAAAGGGAAGTATCATGACATCACTATGAATTACTATTGCACTCTTAAAGCAAAGGAATACAGCCTTTGGGTGGTATTTGAAGTGGAAGCAGACCTCTCTCCTTCCTCTCCCACTTGTATTACATCTATAATACAACTACCTAAAAGGAGGTTGTAGCCACTTGTGCTGATCTCTTCCCCCAAACTACTAAAAAGAATTGAGGCCATGGTCTAGTGGTTAGGGAGATTCTGGGATGAAGGCTGGAATTCATCCTGGAGGTTCCTTTCCAGCCATAATGTTTCCATGATTCTCCTTTGCTTCCAAAGACCCAGTGTCCTAATAATGGAAGAATTTGGTGTTGTCTGTGCCACAAATGCTGACCTTGATGTGTGAGGATTCTCTTTCCCATCCTTGAACCAAGACAAGTTCCTTCTCTACAAATCTTGTAGCTCTGCTCAATCACATAAGGATGACTGGGAGAAACACTGCTAGCTAGAAAAGGGAATGCTAAAAACAAGGGAGACTACCCCCTCATCTTCAGCTCCTTGTCTCCCCCAACACACATAAAGGGATTTAGCTAAGCAGGGCAGAGGCAGTACAAATTTCAAGAGAATTTGCCTCTGCTAGTCAAACAATTGGAGTAGGTATATCTAATCTACTGGAGGAGTTCTGCATCCATTTACATAATAATGAAGACCTCTTTCAGAACAAAATTAAGTCCTCTAAAAAAGCCTGGAATATGACACCCATTTCCCCCAACCTCTTGGCAAAATCAGTGACTTCTGAGAGGCAAGTTGGTGTAAAAATTTCTATAGAGTTTTATGGTGGCTTTTTTAAAAATACTATTGAATTTGCTACAGAAAATATATTTATATAAAGAAATAATGAAGAAAATATACTATGGTGTGTTGTTGCCAATACCTAGGGTGATGTAAAAGAGTTTGAAACCTTCCATTTTTACCTTGAAATGCCATTGGATTGCGTATATGAGATCATTTCCCCCCCTAACTCTTCTAGTTCTTTTGAAATGAGTGGATTTTTTGAATCAGTGAAAACAGACTTTGAACTGGGCAATATCTGAGGCACAGGAAACTCCCAGGTAAGTGTTTCTGTGCAGTTACCTGTAAATCTATTTATTCTGTAGATGCAGGATATTCATTTCCCTGCTCTATTGCCTTCAAACTCCGTCCTATTTTCCCCCTCGTGCTCACTATTAGTCATGTTAATTGTCAGGGTCACTCCCCTAACTTGGTCCAAATGAGTAGGAAATTTGTCTTCCCCTTATATTTTGCCTTTTTAATCACAGTGNGAATTTCTATAGAGTTTTGTGGTGGCTTTTTTAAAATACTATTGAATTACCTACTGAAAAAGAAAATATATTTATATAAAGAAANGATGAAGCCTCAAGCTTTTTCCATCAGGACAAAATGCACATCACTTAAAGTAGCGGATTGTTTAGAAAATGGATATCCATGCTGTTTGATTTTCTGTTCACTATAATTTCTTTCTTTCTCCTTTCTTAACAAAAATCCTTTTCTTTTGATCTTATTCAGAAAGGGAGTAAGAGGCTGTTTTTAGGAACACTTGAAACCTTCAATAGATGCTGATTTTTCCACAACATCTGCCATGTGCCTATTTTTTCATGCTGAACAGACATTTTTTGAAAGTAAATGCAGAGCAAAACAGATTTTGCTAAACCTTAATTAGCATTTTTATAAAATACTTCACCCTTAGAATTTAATATGAGAGCTCTTTATAGCACGAGAGGCTTAACCCAACAAGAGCAGTTGCATTATCATCTTATTAATCTGCTGGATAGAGAGTGTAGCCCTGTTTTAACCTTTCATACACCTTAAAGATCAATTTTAAACCATGGCAGCACTATTGATAATCTCCTATTTTAATTGTATTGGCACTCACTTAACTTTTTATAATACCAGGACAGTGAAAAACATCTGCTGGCATACACAAGGGATACCATCTATTGAATACATCACGCAGTGCAGCACGGAGGCTTTATAACCTAAGAGCAAGGTTTGTTGTGAGACAGACTCAGTTAACAAATGTCCATATCAGAAAGACTTGGCATAAAAATGTTCTATATAAATTAGACAAGAAATTATGTTTAAGGAACTACTTTATTTTCCTTCAGAAAGCAAGACCTTTGTAAGAATAATTCATCTATTAATAACAAAACCCCCATAAGTCTTTACCAATCATACACAGTCACACACTGAATTATTGAGACTGAAAAAGAACTCTAGGCCATCCAGCCCAGCCCATGACCTAACATCACCACATCAGCCAGACCATGGCACTAAGTGCCACATCCACTCTGTCCTTAAGCACCTCCAGGGATGGGGACTCCACCACTGTCCCAGGCAGTCCAGTGGAGTCTCCTCCACGCTAAACACCCGCAGTTCCTTCAGCCTCTCCTCATCAGCCTTTCCCTCCAGTCCCTTCCCCAGCCTTGTTCCTCATCTGGACATTAGGAGAAGGTTTTTCACTGACAGAGTGATCCGGTTTGGAGCGGGCTGCCCATGGAGGTGGTCGGGTCACCATCTCTGGAGGTGTTCAGGGTCAGGCTGGATGAAGTGCTGAGTGGCATGAGCTAGATGGCAGATGTTAGGGTTACTGGGTTGGGTTTAGGTTGGACTGGATGATCTGTAAGGTCTTTTCCAGCCTCATCAGGACTGTGAGACTGTGATACCTGCTCCAGCCTCTCCATCTCTTTCTTGAGGTGAGAGGCTCCGTACTACCCCAGTACTTGAGGAGAGGCCTCAGCAGTGCCCAGTACAGGGGCAGAATAACATCCCTAGTCCTCCTGGCGACACTGTTCCTGACACAGGTCAAAATACAGCACTCAGACAAACATTTTTTCCCTACTTGAAGCTACCTCAAGAATTTGAGATACCTTTCCAGCTATTCACGTTTCACTCACTGTCACGTGTTCCCACATTCCTCTGGAAGTTATTATGGTGAGTAAACTTTATCTCTCCTGATATGAGAAAGGCAAATATTAGGTTTCGCTTCTCATTACCACCAAAAAGTGGTCACGATTGTATCTCCAGTCAGGCAGTGAAATGAGAACTGGTGTCTTTTGGGAAGCATGAAGCATAGTGCTCAAATGAGGTGCCGCTGGAGAGTTTCTTAAATCAAAGAGTTATTTTGTCTGTCACTACAGAGGGGCTGGGAGTTAGAATTCCAGGGCACTTACGCTGAGGTAATCATGCTGCATCAGTTCCTCGTGGTGAAGGTGATATTATTTGCACTAGCTATTTTAAATTCAGAAGAACATTTCAGTTTTAAAGAAAATTGTAATTTCCTTAGCGAGTCATCCATTAAATGATCCATTCCATGATTAAAATCATCATTAAATATTTTTGTGGTGTATTTTAATTATTTTATAGTGCATGCTGGATTAAATTAGGAAACAGAATATTTTCTTCCTTAGTTTCACTTGAGAAAATATATATTTTATCTGAGCATTATGAGAGTAACTCAAACAGTTAAAAAATCTCGTGATATGACTCATTTCTATTAGTTTCCGTGACTTTCAGCACATCAGTATTATTTCCAGTTAATTGCTGAAACCTGTACTTCAACTGCTACGGTGACGCTAGCGATTTCAGCTGTCACAGTTTAAAATGAGAGAAAGAATGACGAAAGAAATCTCTATATTCCATTGATGAATCCACCTCAAATCGCGTAGTTTCTGGTGGTGATTGAATATTAAGAGTATTCTAGCAGTTCTGTTACATATTTTACTTTACTGAGCACGCTCTGTATGCTAGAACACAACTTGGATCATGATAATTAAGGGTTACATCGGGTTTTTTTCAGTTTCAATACTTTTCTTTGGTAATTACTTCTGTATAAAGGTCTTCAACATGAGCTCTTGTCTTTATCTCTTTTTCCAAGCAATCATTTTACAGTGCTTCCTCAGAGGAGTGTGGGGATTCAAGCTGGCAGAGGGTAGGTTTAGACTGGAAGTCTACTCGTACGGACCCCCTGGTTCTTTTCTGCAGACCTGCTTTCTAGCCAATTAGTAACTTCCAGCTGAAATTTTCGTGTGTGGAAATTCTACACTGGGAGCAAGGCTTCCTATCTGACTTTGCTGAGCTGCTCTTGCCTTTTGAGAATCCCCTAAATGACAGCCCTGCCCTCCAGCGTGCTGTCTACTTGCTGAGCTGAGCAGAGTTAATGTTGGGTCAGATTGCCCAAGGCTGCCTGACAGGAACTGGAGTATGTCACAGGCACTAATGAAGGCTTTTTGTTTGTTTTCTTTTAACTTTTAATGAGCTTAATACTTGAAAACATAGCTTGCAGGTCAGATAAGCTTTTATAGGGCTCCTTTCAAAACTGGAATTACTTCACACTGCTTCTAGATTCATTTTATCTGAATATGTCTTGGTTTTATTATATATTTGCTAACACAGACTCGAGCATCTTCCAGCAGGAGGAAGGACTGAAGATGGTGGAAAGCTGGGCATTCAAGTACCCTTCACCCATCTTTGAAGTGTGAATCCAGTCTGTTCTGCTTATGCCTACAACTGCCTACTGCCCGAGCAGAAAAACACTGGTGGATGCCAATTTGGTTCAGGTCATGTTGCAAGAGTCTGCAGGCTTTTCTCCCCTATTGTTATTCATATTTCATGTCTTTTAACCATCTTAGTTGCATTTAAGTTAAAAAGGGGTAAAAAAAAAAAAGTTATATATTTACAAAAAATTGATTTATTCAAAGTATTAAATATATTCCTTCCTCTTCTGTCACGAGCTTATTTCATCTCTTGTCTGTGTCAGTGTCTCTTTTGCTCACAGTTCTAGATGCCTTTTTCTTCTTCTCTATTTCTCTTTCCCCCAAGTGTAATTGTTAAAAATCTTAGATTAATTTCTCTTATACTTAGAACTCATAATTATAACTTGTTTTTTTTTCTCACTGTATATTTATGATCACAAGTATGTATATAAACCTCATCCGGAATAATCTAGGAGTCAGCAGCAATCACTCATTGTCAATGTAGATATGTAATTTCACTGAATTTCCATGAGTTCACTCACTCAGATGAGTGCTGCTGACAGCATTCTGGTCTTGCACTACAAACTCCAAGGATTCTGTGTCTTAGTTGCCCTTTCAGTTCTTCTGGAAGTGCTGCCTGCGTATTGGAAGCTCCTTTAGGTTGTTTGTTGCCACTGTAATAATGGTAATACAAAGAGACAGCAGAAATAGTCAGCTGTGATGCTGACAGATGTGGGCCAGAGCACTGTGCCTGTGTGCACACCTGCTGCTCTTAAATGTTGGTAATTCCTGGGGCGGTCCAAGACACCACCAGGCATTTATCTGCAGGTATGAGTTAATTGACTCATGGTAGGTAATGGACTGACCTGGACCTGGTCAGAGTGACTGCTCCTTGGACAGCTGCAGAATTCCCCCTATGAGGGAGGTCCCTGCTTTGCCCAGCCCGATTTATGTGTCTAAGTGTCTTGATTAATATCCTAAATAAATGAGTAGATCAAGAAAGGCTAAGACTGCCAAGGATTCCCAGTTTGATTACGTTCCCAGTGTAATGAACAGCTACAAATATTTCAGCCACAATCCACATCCCTGAGAACAATGATTATTTTTCAGTGGTTCTATAAGGAAATCTTGAGTGAACTGCCAAATCCAGAGAAGCCTTTGTATCCTGGTGGATGGAGCCTGTGGTAGTCCTACCACCCTGGTTGCTCTTTCCATCCCTTCATCCAATGCATCAATAGATGGCAGCAAATAGCTCTTTTACCTCACATCTCCAGCACTGAAGGTTATGGTTATTTCATTATTTATTCAGCCTTCATTCCTATTCCTCCCTGTCTCTCTGTGAAGATCCCATATATAAGGGTGGCAATGAAGCTACACTACAGAACGTACAAAGCTTAAGGAGGTAACACCTTCAAAAGCTACTAGGAACTATTCATGGGGCTTCCCTTGCAGCTGTAAAGAGCTCCTGCCAAATCCAGGTTCATGAGGAAGCGTGTGCACACCTCTCGTGAGGGAATTCACTGAACTATGAGAGTCACAGATAGAACTACCCCATATTTGAGTCCCCATTCCTAAAGAGCCACAAAAATCAGCCCTTAAAGATTCCACTACTTCTCTTGATAGCATACTTATTCTGTTGCCCAGTTTCATATCTTGGAAAGGAATTTAGATTTAGGAATTCAGATGTTTCCAGTACTTTTTGTTTTAATTCTTGCAATCGTGTCCTGGAAATATTTTGCTGCCAAACTGGCATTTCTTCTGTCTTAACAGAAAGAACCAAACCAAAATGAATGAGTTAAAAATGAGACACACGAAAGTCAACTTCAAAATTAAATCTCAGATCCCTCCCTGCACCCAGAGTGAGACACAGAAAGAGAGTAGGGAAAGTGGAAACAGTTCCTCACGTTCCAGTGTAGCAGGTAGCCAGGATGATTTGGATGCAGTTAGAAAATTAAAAGAAACACTTAAAAAAGGAGTTAAATATCAGCTTTTATGTCACCTCTCTATAACCAAAGTAGTATTCCTTTGTACTGAGAGGCATGACCATCCTTTTCCTTATCTGATACAAAGGAAGAGCTGAGAGAAGTGTTGAGAGCCCCTGTGAGATCTCTTCTCATTTGAGGACTTGTATCTCAATAATGTGACTATCACATTAATACTTTTTTTCCCCCAGACAGATTAACTTTTATAAAATATATTGGGCATATTTTTTTTCTCTATTAGGAATCTGAATCCAGCTTGGATGGTTCTAGAAAATAAGATGTATAATTTAATCCCAAAGAATGGCATGTGTAGTATGAGAAAGTAGAGGGGGGGAAACGCATCAGTTAACATGACAGTGCCCCACAGTCTGCAAAGGATAAATGTTGAAAGTGCATTGAAATAATTGCCAACATGAAATGAATTTAACATGGGTTGTGCAATTTATTAAGTCTGGAAGCGCTCGCTTACTTAATCCAATCAAGTTATTGAGGTTTGGAGAGGAAAATCGAGTATGTCTTAATTTACTTAGGATGCCCTTCCTCTGTTATTAAGGTGTTAATTTATATATATTGGTATTTTAATAAAATGAATAGTTTTCTTTTTTGAGATTTAACAAATCATATGTAAAATTAATTTTAAAAGATGGCATTACGCAGCCAATGCTGTGATTGAATTGGCAAACGCTGTGTTCAACATTTAGGCCGTCAGTTCCTGCCCTTCCTATATTAACTGTGACAGAATAAAGGTGCTGACAGGGTCACGAGCACTCTTGTACAAAATCAGGGAGGTTGACTTTCCAGTGACCTGTCCATCACTTCTATGTTCCATTTTAAATAATTGTTTAATATTATTTAATTATTCATATTTTAGCTAGGACATTGTTAATTATTCTTGGAGGACGAATGATGTGGAAATCCATCACAGGGGTAGTGTTAGGCAGACACATGTACTTCATTGTTATAAAGGTCTAGATTTTGCATAGAGCATGAAACACCTCTATTTTACTATTTCTGGGTGCTGCTAGCCATCACCAAAATAGTATCTGCCAACAGGAAAGGTAAAGGTCTGCTTCATTTTATTTTACCTTCCCAAACAACATTAGTTTGGGCCTCAACCTATAATGAAAGGTGCACAACAGTTAATTCCT
>VZRI01011352.1:13955-26068 GCA_013397515.1 Upupa epops
CCCGGCCTCGGACCATGTACCAGGACTATCCCGGGAGCTTCGACACCTCCTCCAGAGGCAGCAGCGGCTCCCCGGGACACCCTGAGCCCTTCTCCAGCGGCGCTGCGCAGCAGGTAGGACTGAACCCCCCCCACACCCCGTAACTCCCCGTTCCCGGGAGGACCGAACTGCCCGCTCCCGGTTCCCCGTTCCCGGGTAGGACCGAACGCCCTAGAGTTTCCCGGAGCAGCCTCGCTGTTCCCGGTACGCGGAGAACTGCAGCTTCCCCGCGGGGTCCGACGAGGGGCCGGGGATGCCGCTTCCCCCCGCTCTCGTTCCCCGCCTGGCAGAGCCTCCCTGTGCGCGGGGCAGAGCTCGGGAATCGCGGGGCTCCTGACGGGAAGGCGGATCCGCCGGGGCTCCCTCCTTCCTGCTTTTGTTCTGCTCCCCGCGGCTCCTCCGGCAGCCGGTACCGGGCACCGGGCTGGGCTCGCCCGGCCCTTCTCGGGACTCCCGGAGGCGCCGTCCGAGCCGCCGCGGGGGTCTCCGCTTCTGTCTCCGGCCCCGTCCCTAAACTCCGTCCCCGTAGCTGTGACACTAGCTGTGCCAGTCCCACCCGGGACACTCGGCCCTTCCCGGCCGCTCTCCGTCTCTTCCCGACGGGGCTTTCCCGGGAAGCGCTGCCGGGACCGGCCCCGCTCCCCTCCGCAAACCCCCGCAGCCGCTTCAGGAATGGCAGAAATTTCCTGTGGCAGCGCCGTGATCCGAGCGGCCCCTCCGCCCGCTTCGGTGGGGACGGGGGGGATTTGTTTTCCTTTTGCGACGGGAACCCCCGGGGCCGGCCGGTGGCCGCCGAAACCCCCGGTTCCCGGGCAGGGCGTTACACAATGGGGCTGGTTATACAAACCTGCCATATTTCATAACTTGTTTACAGCAGCTGGCCCGGCCTCTTTGGGGCTTCCTTGCGTTTTCAGAGCTGCCCCCCCCATCCCCTTTCTCACGCCATCGCCGTGATCACCGTCGCTAGTAGCGATCATTTCCCGGGTGGCTCCTGCGAGCGACCCTGCGCTGCGGGACCGCGGTGCCCGAGTCCGCATCGACGGTCATGGGATGGCTTAAGAAAACAAATAGAAGAAGAAGAAAGCTAGAAAGAGGGAGGGAAAAGTCCCGCGGTGAAGTTTGCCAGCCCGTGCCAGCCCGTGCCATTCCTCCCGGAAAGAACTTTTACCAGAAACGCCTGGGCGCCGCTCCCCGCCCGCCCCAGCGCATCTCGCGGCTGCCCTCTGCGGGCTGCGCTCCGGCTCTTCCAGGCTCCGCGGCTCCGGCTCATCCCCCCCAGCACCACCCCTCTCCTCTCCCGACAGCCGGGGCACGCTGGGGTGAGAAGCTGGCGACACCCTGCGAACCCCAAATCCCTCGCTCGTCCTGTTTTGCCCCCGGCAGCTGCTGGGTTTGCTGCCGGCTGTGCCGCTGCAGCCGCGCTCGAGTGTCTGAGCTCGCAGAGCTGACCCGCGGCCAGGGGGTTCACGCTCCTTGTTTTCTGGGGCTGCCGGGGTGTGCGAGGGGGGCTGCGGCCCCATTTCCATGGTTACTATCTGGGGCGGCGCTGGGCGCAGGACGGCGGCTTAGGGAGACGGTCGGTGTTTTCTCTGGGGAAATCCGGGAGCTTTCCCCAGGCCTCGCTCCTCGTCCTTCCCCCGATCCTTACAGACGTTGTAGATTAGGATCAAATGCTGGCGTCGCCTTCACCCCAGCGAGCCGCGCTGCCTGGCTCGGCAGAGTTCATCGCTACCAGCCCCGAGCGCTGTAGACATCGCTCCCTCGGCGGCCGTGCGCTGGGGTTGGTGGCTCAGCTGTGCTTCCCCGAAGCCAGCCGAGATGCCTCCCTCACACGTCCGAGTGGAAACCGTGTCTCTGAGCCAGAACTTTGGTGCTTTGTAATGATTTTTCCCATCCGAGGCAGCAGTGGAACGTTTTTCTCCCGAGCTGTGCGTGCCACACTGTGCTCATTGCAGCCTGCTCGCCGTGTGCCTCGCACGGGTGTCGGTGGCCAGGGGCTGGGCACAGCGTCCGGCTCTCCTCTGGGGAGGTGCTCACACGGCTGAGATTCGCCGGGCACCCCGGCTCCGAAGTCGGATTTACCCTCTGCACCCTCTCTGACAGCCCTGTGGCTGCTAGGGAGCCTCTGGGCGGTGTTCTGGGGGGTCTGCTGTGGGCTGGGGGTTTTCCATGGCCATCACTGCTGTTTCTAGGCCAGGTTCTGCTGCTGCTTGGGTTCAAGTGAAGGGCTGAAGGGCAGCAGAGACACCGGGGTGTGTTATAGAAACTGCTCTTGGGATGGGGAAGGCAACCACAGAGCCTGGGATGTTGCCTTACTGCTGGTGCTCCTGGGAAGGACTTGCTGGAGTGTGGATGAAGGGAGGCTCCTCATCCAGCCCCGGATATTTAGGGCAGGGTAGAGATTGACCTCAGTTCTTGGCACCTCTACCAGCAGGGTTGGGGTTTTTGAACCCTCCCTTGGTGTCTGTGGTGCCTGAGCGGTGGCGTCGCGGTGGAGCGCGTGCTGTGCGTGCAGCCCTGCCGCCTGCCTGCCGCCACGGCTTCACAGGCTCCGAAGTCCCTGCAGATAAGAAGACCCAAGAGCTGGTGCAGTTGCCTCCAGGAGCCTCTCCCAGGTCAGGAGGAGGAGAGCAGGGTGTCCTGGGTGAGGGCGACTGTGAAGAGGAGGACTAGGGAGGTGACTAAAGGCAGGCAGTGCTGCTGGGGGGGACTGAGGCTCTCTGAGGGGAGGAGGAATAAGCAGAGCAAAGCCAGGACTGAGGTTTGAGAGAACGATCTGGAGCTCCAGAGCAAGGAGGTCAGTGCCCAGAGGGACTGTGCAGATCAGGTGTGGGGGAACTGGTGACCTGCCATGGAACCAGCAGCATCGCAAGGGTCGGAGCTTGTGGACTCTGGGTAGAGCGCTGGGGGCCAGAGGAAGCTGTGCTTGGAAGCCCTCACTGCAGCCTGAGCACCCTGTGTCCAGTTATCTGGGAACAGACTGCCCTGGGAAGGACGGGTACGAGTTTGGGGGAGCTCTTGGGATTAGAAAGGAAGGGGGTGGTGGATGTGGAGCGTGGCACAGACAGGCACTGTGCACCAGCTCGTCTCTTCCCCATGTCTGTGGAGCTGCTGGGGGTGGCTGAACCGAGCAGCTCCCTTTGCTGCCTCCACTAGTGTAAGAGGAGGGCCCTGGTTGAACAGAGTCCCCTGTGGGTATCTTGGAGCCTGATCTTTGTGCCAGGCACCCACGGTTGGTTCCGTGGTGGAGAGACTCTCCTGACCTCTGGTGGGAAGCTACAGCAGGTGGGTTGTTGGCTTTGGATAGCAGAGCACCTTCACATCTCCAAAGGTCTTGCAGCCCCGATCACTACTGCCCTTACAGAGCAGAGAGGACTCTCTCCTCTGCACTGGCAGGTAAAGGTCGTGGTAGAAGCCACTTGTGGAGCTGGAAGCAGAACTCGAGCCCTTGTGGCTCAACTCATCTCTCACTTCCTCCCTCCTGTGAGGTTAAGGTCGCTCTGGGTGACGGCTGTGGAGGCACCAAGGTGTCCTCTCCTGTGCCCCAGAGTCACAGCCTGTGCCAGGCAGAGCACAGAAGGGGGCTGCACATGAGAACTCCCCGTCCTGTCTGCAGGCTGTGACTCCGGGGCTCTGCAGCTCCATGGGAGAGGTCACAAATACGGGCACGCTGTGCCCTGCTGCACGGGAGCTCCAGGGGAGCCTCTGAGGCTCTGGTGGGGCTTTTGCCAAGGCGTTGGTGCCAGTGGACCTCCTCCACCTGCCTAACTCGACTCACTTGTCCTCTCGTCCTGCCTCGCTAGGTGTGGAGCTGCTGAGAGCTGTAAGTCCACGTCTGCTGGAATTCAAACTGGATCTCCTGGTCTGCGGGCTCTGTCAGCTGGACCTCCCCTGGCTAGCAGCAGCCCCAGCTATCAGCATGCGAGATGCTGTTTGCAGTAGCTCTGGCTGAACAAAGCCCCCGGGGCGCCCGGCCCGGCACACCCTGAGGAGGAAATGTGTGCAGGGGTGCCGTCCCTTATCGGGGCGCTACCTGGGCTGGTGCAAGGGCTGTGCTTTGTTGACCCAGGAACGGGAGCGCTGCTGGCCTTACAAGCCCTGTCCCTTGCACAGGGGCTGCTGGAGCAAGGCAGGGCTGTCTGTAAAGCTGAGCCTAACCCTTGCGAGGCTCCTGGAGGAGCTCAGCGGAGACAAAAGCATTCCGTCTGCCCCGCTTCCCCCTGCGGTTGTTTTCCTGGCAGTCGGGTGCCAGCAGAGTGATCCAGGTGGATTCTCCCTGAGTGTCTTGGAGCAGATCGTTCCCTGCTGCCTTGTTTTGTCTAGACAGCGCAGGGAGCTGCAGGGAACCTGTCCGATCCCGACCCCGAGACCTGCTCTGTAGGCTGCTAGCGAAACACAACCGTCGTGGGGTCAGCTGCTCCTCACCCAGCCGCTGGCCTGGCCCCCCGGACTGTGGGGGAACCCTCTGCCCCAGGGAGGCTCTGTGCCCGCTGGGTAACGGGCACTGCAGGGCTGGGGTTTCTCTTCCTTCTCTTTGGGCTGGCAGAGAAGTGTTTTCTCTAGAAACTCTCTAATTCCCCTTTCGCTCTGTGCCAGACGGGGTGGCAGGGGGAGAGGCTGCTCCGGGCAGGGGAGGGAGGGGGGGAGAAGTGCCTGAGCCCAGCGCCTTCCAGCGGATCGGGGCAGCCCGGGATGCTGCACGGGCACCGGCAGCCAGTGCCAGCCCTTCAGGTGCTGCTTGGATCCTCACTGGTGCTACTGCTGGTGTCTGAGTAACTGCTCGCGTTCATCTTTCACCGACAGCTGCCTCTCCTCTCCCCCTCCCTCTTCTCCCCTCCCTTTTCCCTAGAAATTCCGAGTAGATATGCCTGGATCAGGCAGCGCTTTCATCCCTACAATCAACGCCATCACCACCAGCCAGGACCTGCAGTGGATGGTCCAGCCCACCGTCATCACCTCCATGTCCAGCCCTTACTCCCGCTCGCACCCCTACAGCCACCCGCTGCCGCCGCTCTCCTCGGTGGCCGGGCACACGGCCCTGCAGCGGCCCGGGGTCATCAAAACCATCGGCACCACCGTGGGACGCAGACGGAGGGACGAGCAGGTAAGGGCGGGGGTGCCTCGAAAGCAGGGGTAGCCCCACGGCGCGGGCTGGGCGGGTGCTGGGGTTGCTCAGGGTGACGGAGGCTGCGAGCTGAGGGTGCCGCTTGCCCGGTCCCCACCGGATGCTTCGCGCGGTGGGGCTGCGTCGCGGCTGGGTTTCAGAAGAGGGTGAAACTCTGCTCTTCAAGGCCCGGGTTTCAGTTTGACTGTGCCTGCCGCACGAGGCAGAAGGAAACCCCTGCGCAGGCAGAGGACCTCTTACGTAGAGACCCGGCACCCCGGTTACATCAGCTGCTGGGTCCGCACGTGCTCGGGTACCCTGGCTTCTGGGGGGCAGCAGCTTCTGCCTGGCTGGGGTCTGCACCCACTTTCTCGCTGCCAACAGGCACACAGTGCTGAGGGGGGGGATTCCATACAGCAGAGACCCCCTGCTCCCAACCCGGCGGTGCTTTCCCAGCTGGGAGGATGCTTGCACCACTGCTGCCCTGGGCTCAGGCTCCTGGTGGGGTTAGGGGGCTGGGACCTGGGTGCTGTGCCGGGACAGTGGACTTGGTGCCAGCATCTCGTTCTCTGGGAGTCCTTTCAGCCCTGTCTGCCTCTCCTCAGTAATGAGCAGCCTAGTCCAGCTCTGCTGAGTTAGTCACCCACAGGACTGGGGCAACTGCTTTCTTCTGCTTTAAAATGAACGGACAGAGGAATTTGGGTCTCCCAGACCCCTTCCCCAGCAGCAGCTGTGGGGGCTGCTGCAGTGGGCCTCCCCAGCACCCCCCAGTACCTCAGACTCTCTCACCTCTCTAGCCCTGCTCGAGCTTCCATGTCACCCGTTTGGGTTCCCAGCTCCCTCGTGTGGAATCACAGTCTGGTTGAGACCTATGAGGTGGGGAAGGGGTTAAAGCCATCGCCCAGTGTCCCCTCCTGCCCAGGGAGCTGCTCTGGGTGCCCTGAAGACCCTTCCCGGGGAGGAAGGCTGGAGCAGCCATGGTGGGTTGGGACCCAGCCCTTTCCACCAGCCCTCCCGGTTCCCCGAGCCCACGGCCGGGCTGGTGTCCAAAGCCAGGGCCAGGCTCCCCAGCACGGGGAGGGTAATTAGCAGCTGTTAATTTGGCTGACAGACGCTGCCCCTGTGCTCACACACTGGCTGTGATCACCCCGTGCTCCTCTCTACTTGTGCTGGGGCTGGCTTGCTGGAGGATCCCTGCCAGGCAGCTCCTGGCCAGCGCCCGCGTTGCCAATGGCCACCGGGCTCCCTGCGAGCCAAGCGCCTTGGATTAGGCACAAGTGCTCTGCTGGGCACTCTGACTCGGGTTTGGCCTCCAGGGCAGCGACACCACACCGGGGCCTCTACGGGGAACCAGGTGTGAGGCTCTGTGGGCAGAGCCTGGCTGGGGACCGCACATCCTGTGCTTGGGCAGGGTGCGGGTACCACACGAGGAGTGCCAGGTTCTGCTGCTGCTAGACCCACTGGCCCGTCCAGATGTGGGGGTTCAGCCCCATCTGTGGGACTTGTACAACTGGAAATAACTGGTGGCTCTGGGAGGGGTTTGGTCCCAACGCAGTTCAGGGAGTCTGTGCTGGAAGGGCCCTAAGGCACTGCATGTAGAGGCTCTGAGCTGGCAGGGAGTCTGGGGGTGCTGCATGCTGCGGGTCCACGTGTGCTCCTGCCACCCTGCCCTGTCCATCCAGGGGCTGGAGGTACCCCCACACCAAGTTAGAACCCAGTGATGAGGGAAGCATTCAGCCCCCCACAGCTGTCCTGGTGCCCTCAAAGTGCTCCGGCTGCTCCATCTGGGGGCTCGTGTTGTGCACAGGGGAAATCGCAGTCAGGGACCAGATGCCAAGACAGAGCAGAGCAAGAGGGAAGCCCAGCGGCTGGCACAGGCTCCTGAAGCTGCCAAGGTGGAGATGAAGGCAATAAAACAAACCAGTGCGAGGTTAGAGTCAAGCTGGCTCTGGAAAGGAACCAGGGCGAGTGTCTCGGTGCTGGTGCCAGGCAGCCCCTGTCGCTGTCAGCCCCGAGCGCCTTCCTGGAAAGGGTTTGGGTTCAGTTCCTCGCGGGGCTGCCAGGCACATGCTGTGAGTGCCTGGGCCACGAATCCCACGGCGCTCCTGCCCGGGCTCCCGAGCTCCTTCACGCTCTGCTGCAAGAGGGTCTGTGCTGCTGCGCTCGGTGCAACCCCAGCTCGACCCCCAACCCCTAAAGCCTGGCTCAACCAGCTCCAGTGGGCTCGGTTTCGCAAGAGCATCCCTCTCTGGGCTTCCATGGACGAGCTCCCGACTACCTCGGGCGGGTGTCAGCTGGCCCCGGGAGCCCTCGCTATCTCTGGCGCCCTGCTGCTGATGCAGGGAGCGCGGTGCGTTATCTCGCACAGCGCCTGGGGATCTGGGGCCGGGGCTCTGGGTGGAGTAAATCACTGCCTCCTCACGGGTGTTCACGGGGGCTCTGCTGACTTCCTCGGCCTCCGAGCTGGCGGCGATGCTGCCGCGTGTGGGAAGCAGCAGATCTCTTCCTTTCGAGAAAGAAGCCCTTACAACATCGGCTCTGGTTTGGCTCCGCGTACCACCCAGGTTGTGAAACAATCAGAGCATCGGTTATCTGTTTGGCCTGGCTGCGCAGCCACTGTCCTCTTGCACAATCTTCCTCCGGCTGCTCCTCCTCGCCCTTCTGCAGAGAGCGGGCAGAGATACCGGGAGCTTTCATCTTCTGCTGACGCCGGCGAGGGGGGCAGCGCGCGGCATCCCGCTGGAGCGGGGTGAGGGCCTCCCGAGCGCGCAGGAATGCCTTGCTCAGCTCTGATCGTGGGGTTTCTTGGTGCTTGCCTGCAGCTGTCGCCCGAGGAAGAAGAGAAGAGAAGGATCCGGAGAGAGAGGAACAAGCTGGCAGCTGCCAAGTGTCGTAACAGGCGTCGTGAGCTGACGGAGAAGCTCCAGGCGGTACGTGCGCCGCAGCCAGTCCCCTTCCTCTGGCCCTGCTTGAAGGGCATCTCCCCTCCTGCTGGGGTTGGTGCTACAGACCACAGGCTGCTCCTGTGCTGGTGGTGGGGAAGGCTCGGAGCTCTGTTCTCCCTGCTGGCTGCCCAACGTGTTCCCTTCTGCCCTCCCACCTAGGGAGAGTCTCCCTGCCCCCCAGTCTCTCTGCATGAGCAGGCAGAGTGGTGCCGTGTGCCTCAGAGACTGGCTGCAGGCACCGGAGGGAGAAGCTCCAGCTGGAAGCAGATGCTCCCAGTAGCTACCAAGGCTTCATCCCTCAGGAGAACTGCTCTTTGCTGGGGTGACTGGTCTCCTGCACAGAGGACACACGTGGGGTCTGGTATCTTATAGAATCCTTAGGGATCAGAAGGGACCTGGAAAGGTCATCCAGTCCAACCCCCCTGCCACAGCAGGATCCCCCAGACCCAGTGGCACAGGAACACAGCCAGGCGGGGTTGGAACGTCTGCAGAGAAGGAGACTCCACAGCCCCCCTGGGCAGCCTGGTCCAGTGCTCCGGGACCCTTCCTGGGAAGAAGGTCCTGCTGAGATTGAGAGGGAACCTCCTCTGCTCCAGCTGGCACCCAGTGCCCCTTGTCCTGTCCCCAGATGCCCTTGAGCAGAGCCTGGCTCCATCCTCCTGACCCCCACCCCTCACAGATTGAGAGACAGGAATGCGGTCCCCCCTCAGCCTCCTCTTCTCCCAGCTCCCTCAGCCTCCCCTCAGCAGGGAGCTGCCACCAGGGAAGTGACTGGTTAAACTGGAGAAAGCAGAGATGAGCCCCCAGAGCGGAGACCGTGGGCTCCCAGCCACCCGCTGTGGGCTGGGTGAGGGACTGGCTGAAGCTGGGAGGCAGAGGGGGACTGGGCTCGACGGCCGTGTTCCGGATGGGAGGCAGCTGCAGAGCTGCAGCTACTCACTTATTCCCCTCTTGTCTGCAGGAGACCGAGGTGCTGGAGGAGGAGAAGTCGGTGCTGCAAAAGGAGATCGCTGAGCTCCAGAAGGAGAAGGAGAAGCTGGAGTTCATGCTGGTGGCTCACAGCCCCGTGTGTAAAATCAGCCCCGAGGAACGCCGGAGCCCCCCGTCCAGCAGCCTGCAGAGCGTTCGGACTGGAGCCAGCGGAGCGGTGGTGGTGAAGCAGGAGCCTGTGGAGGAGGAGATCCCGTCTTCCTCTCTGGTGCTTGACAAAGCCCAGAGGTCTGTCATCAAGCCCATCAGCATCGCTGGAGGGTTTTATGGGGAGGAGGCACTCAACACCCCCATTGTGGTGACCTCGACACCAGCCATCACCCCCGGCTCTTCCAGCCTGGTGTTCACCTACCCCAACGTGTTGGATCAGGAGTCTCCTCTGTCCCCGTCCGAGTCCTGCTCCAAAGCCCACCGGAGGAGCAGCAGCAGCGGTGACCAGTCCTCGGATTCCTTGAACTCTCCCACCCTGCTGGCGTTGTAATCCCCCTGTGGCCCCCCGTTTTGCCAGTGTGTTACACCCCCTCCACCCCAGCGCCACGGGGGGAGCCCCCTTCCATGGGATTAGAGACAGGCACAGGATCATTCCAGCACAGGCGCAGCCGGAACAAGGACCGGGAGGCACTGCGGCTCCGCGAAGGAGAACGAGGACCAATGCCAGCTCCAGGGAGGCAGGAGACGGCCGGAGTGGGACTGACGTGCCGGGACGGTGGGAGGGGGCGATGCCCCTCTGTAGGCAGCTGCCTGTGGAAAGCTCTTAGTGGCCATAGTGGACTCGGGGAGTACTCCTGGCTGGGGCCAAGGTGGGCTGCAGCCGGTCGCCAGTGGTCGCTTCGCTTGGTGATCGGGTGCCGCCGGTTGTGCTCTGTGCTTAGATCGTTGTGGTTAGGTGACCTTACAGCTTCTCTCTGTCTCTCTCTGTCCCTCCCTCTCTCTCTGTGCTTAGCGTTTCCAGTGTTGTCGATCCCATGACATTTCATTCAGTTGCTCTGAATCTCTTGTTCAGGATCCCTCCTTTCGGGATCCTCCAGCAAATGTTGAGGTGCCCAGGCAGGAGGGGGATGGCTGGGATGGGATGGTGGGGACCAAGAAGAGCCGGAGGGCTCAGCAGCCAGGGTATAGAGCTCAGGACTCTGTCCCAGGGCGCAGGGACAGCAGGGGCCTCGTGCAGAAGCCTTCTTTCTCTGTAAAGACGTTTGCCCATCCCCTTGGGCTCCTCAATAAACAATTCCGCATCTCAGGGCCAAGGTAGCACCACAGCAGCTGCTGGGCTGGCACTTAGCAGTGTCTTTGGCAGGGGTTTAGCCCCTGGGGTGGCTCTCGAACCTGCTGCTCGCTGTTGACTTTTCCTGGGCTGCCCGCTGTCTCGGGGGAGTTGCCTCTTCCTCCCCGTCGGGGCTCCTGGCACAGAGACTGATCTCCTCCTGCTCATAAATCCTCCCCTCGGCTGTATTTGCAGAACCTGCTACCAGAAAGAGGTGGCACCGTGTGCCAGTCAAGAGGGATGGGGACTGGCGGTGGTTAGGAGGGTTAACGAGCTGCCTGTGCCCTCGCTGGCTTCTTCCTCCTTAGGAAGCCAAGCAGTGGGCACCCTGGTTTCCCAGGCTGCGAGAAGGCAGTGGTCCCACCTCCAGCAGAGCATAGGGTTGAGGTGATGGCCTGTCGCAAGGAGCCCAGGGCTCCTGATAGCCTCTGGTTAGCAGGAACAGGTCCGTTGCCCTTGTTTGCACCTTCAGCCCCTGTCTGGGGGTTCTGTCACTGCAGTTGACCCGGTTTTGTTGGGGTTGGTTGCCCTGAGGACGCCAAGACGAACGGGAGGGCTCTTCCCCCAGCCCTGGGTCCTGGTCTTCTCCAACCCAGGGACCTGGCTGCTGCTACGAAGTGCCCGTGGAGGGCACGAGCTCTCGGTGCTGATGTTCACTACTGAGAACAGCCCTGCGTGTGCCCTGCTCCTCCACGACCGTTGACCTTCTGGGGACCAGGACTGGACTGTCCCTGTCTGTGACGCTACAGGGAGCCGCGTCAGACTGCTGGCAGAAGAGGATCATCTCCTGCCTCCTGGACACCCCCGAAGCCCCTTGTGCCTGCCCGCTTCACCCCGCAGAGACGCTGGAGCTGGGATCGCTGGTCTCCTGCCTTCTGCCTCCGGAGGACCGGCCGTGCCGCAGTCCCTGGCGCGCAGGTACCGTGCGAGCCCTGGTCCGGCCCAGCCGCCGCCTCTTCGGGCGCCGTGGGGAGCGGACTGTCCTCCCCACCCCCAAACCGGTGCTTTCCCTGGGACCCCCCTCCCTGCCGGCCCTGACCGTCGAGTCTCTGCCTCGTGCTCACTGTGGGGATGTGGGAGCGGGTTTGCCTGACCGAGAGGCGCAGCACGGAGCCCAGGGGATTCCAGCTGCTGCGGGGTCGACCCTGGCCTGAGCTGACCCGGCGATGCCCCCAGCAGCACCCGAACCGAATCGATGCCCAACTGGGAGGAGGAGCAGAGCTGCAGGAACCCCTCCGCTTCCCAGCTCTGCCCTGCTGCTCCTCCTCCTCCTCCTGCCTTTGTCCATTCCTTCCCCTTCCAGCTGAGCCTGGAAGGGCTTGCGGTGCCACGGGGTGCGGGACCAAGGCGCTGGGCGCAGCCGCCCGGCCGTGCTTGGGTAGCGATGCTTTAAGTGACCTGTTTAGCTCCCGGGAACCTCTTGCTGCTCGCTGAGCGTGGGATCCACCCGGCCTTCCTCCTCAGCGGGAGGAGCAGCCCCGAGACCCCCCCTCCTCCCCGGTCTCTTATTTATTGGCAGCGCCTGCCCGGTGGATCTGCCTGCCGCGGGGCTCGGCTCCTCTCTTCTCGGGTCCTCCCCCCGTTGCCGTCGGGTTCTTGTGCTGGGGGGCTGTTTTCACTCCAGACCTGGCTCCTGAAGCGTTAAAACCTGACGGTGATGACCCCGGGGGGGTCCCTTTTCCTCACGGGTGGGGGGAGCGGTCTTACCTTTCCGTTCTTATTTATTTACCCTGTTACCTCCTGGATCCCCCTCTCTGCCCAGGACCTGGATTTA
>VZRI01011353.1:0-11977 GCA_013397515.1 Upupa epops
GTTCTGGGCTCCTAATTTCAAGAAGGACACGAGATGTTAGAGGGTGTCCAGCACAAAGCAAGTAAGATGATGAAAGAAGTATAACAGCTCCTTTATGAGGAAAGGCTGAAGTAGCTGGGTCTCTTTAGCTTGGAGAAGAGGAGGCTGAGGGGTGACCTCATTAGTGTCCATAAATATGGGAAGGGTGTCTTTCAGGAGAACGGAGCCAGGCTCTTCTCAATGTCATCTAGTGACAGGACAAGGGGCAATGGGTGGAAAAAATGGTCTTTGAATGTCAGCCAGCTATCTTGGGCCCCTTTACCCTCCAGTGCCATGTCCTCTGGTATTTCCCCTAGCAATTTCTTGAGACAGACGAAATTGGCCCTCCTGAATTCCAGAGTTGTGCTTCGGCTAAATATGCCATTCCTACCATATGAGACCCTGAACTCCACCATCTCATGGTCACAAGGTTGCCCTCAACCTTCACTGCTTCAACGATATCATCCTTGTTGGTGAGTACAAGATCCAGCAACAGTCCTCTCCTACTGGGCTCCTCCAGCACTTTCATCAGGAAATTGGCACCAGTGCACTGGAGGAACCTCCTGGACTGTGGATGGCGGCTGAGTAGGTCTTCCAGGAAATTTCAGGGTAGTTAAGATCCCCCATGAGAACCAGAACCTGTAGTTGTGAGGCTGTTGTCAGTTGCCTGTAGAAGACCTTATCAACTTCCTCATTCTGATATGGTGGCCTGTAATAGACACTCATGACAGTGTCTCCCATGCCCCTTGATCCGCATCCACAAACTCTCAACTCTCTCTTCATCCACCCCTTGTCAGAACTCAGGACATTCCAGTTGCTCTCCCACATAATGAGAAACTCCACCACCTTGCCTTGCTGATCTATCCCTCATGAAAATGACATAGCTGTCCATGACCACATTCCAGTCATGTGAGCTGTCCCACAAGGTCTCTGTTATTGCCACCAGATCATAAACACCTGACTGCACACAGGTTTCTAACTCGTACTGTGTATTCCCCATGCTGCATGCATCCGTGCACAGATACTTCAGGGAGCAAGCTGAGAGCTCTGATTTCACTCTAGAACAGCAAGAGGCCCCTTGTTTTTCATTAAGACCAGAGCTCTGTGCCAGTGATACTCACCCAGCAACTTTGAACCCACTCCCTTCAAATCTAATTTAAACCCCTCTGAATTAACCATGTCCATTCCTGACTCAGAACCCTTTCTCCCCTCTGGGATAAACCTCTCTCATGTGGACCTGTAAGATCTGGTGTCTTACAGAACCAGTTATTACTAAAGAATCCAAAGCCCTGTCTGTAAGACCTGTCTTTTAGCCAGATATTAATGGACTGAGTCCTTCTATTGCAGCCCCTATCCTCACCCCAAAGTGGAAGTAATGAAGAAAACGCAATTAGTGCCCCAAACAGGATGTCCACTCCCTTTTATAGACTCTGTCCACCAATGACCTGTAGGGTCAGGACACTGACTCATGGGTCTGCTGAGAAAGCTACTCCCATTTTCAAAATAAAATGCTCTTTTGGCTTAAAAGCACCAAAACTAACACCTGAAAATTTAATAATTTTCAAACTGTTAACACAGTTTAATTAACATTGAAGTTCTGTGATCGTAATTCAACCACTGCTATTAGTATGTACAAATAGATCTGCATATGTGAAATGATGTACATTATAGGCTACACCGTGGCTGCATATTAGTCTGTGTATTTGAAAGCTGTCCATGGAATTTGCAACACTAAAAGCAAATATATTAGAGGTGGGCAATGGACAATATGTGAAGCAAAGTGAGATTAAAGTAGATGTCATGCTGCCTTCTCCAAAGGAGAGACTAGTGATTTGCAAGTGGACTTGGTAGAAAAACTCTAAATACCTTATGCTGTTAATGGTCATGGAAGCGAACTTTATCAAAGAAGGCATCTCAGTGTCTTAAGCTTGTGCTAATACTGTCTAGTCTTTTGGGAGTGGGGGATGGGGGGTGAAAAACAAGCAATAATCACATAGAGGTGAATCATAGAATTATTGAGGCTGGAAAAGACCTCTAAGATCATTAAGGTCAGCCTATGACCTGACACTACCACAATCATCTAGACAAGGGCACTAAGTGCCATATCCATTCCTCTTTCCATAAACACCTCTGCGGATGGCAACTCCAACACCTTACTGGGCAGTCCATTCAAGTATGTGTGATCACCCTTCCCATGAGGGAATGCTTCCTAACATCCAGTCTAAATCTCACCTGGCACAGCTTCATGCCATAGCCTCTTGTCCTATCACTAGGTGCCTGGGAGAAGAGCCCAACACCTGCCTGTCTACAATTTCCCTTCCCTAGGTAGTTATAGAGAGTGATAAGGTCTCCCCTGAATCTCCTCTTCTCTGGGATAAACAACCCCAGCTCTCTCAGCCTCTCTTCGTAAGACTTCCCCCCTAGTCCCTTCACCAGCCTCCTTGTTCTCCTCTGGACCTGCTCCAGTACCTCATTATCTATTGAAGCAAGGGGCCCAGAACTGCACAGAGTACTCCAGGTGAGGCCTCACCAATGCTCAGTACAGGGGGAGAATTACATCCCTAGTCCTGCTGGCCGCGCTATTCCTGATACAAGCCAGGATGTCATTGGCTTTTTGTGTCACCTGAGCACACTGTTTGCTCATGTTCAACAAGTTATCAATCAGTACTCCCAGTTCCCTCTCTGTCAAGCTGCTCTCCAGCCACTCATCACCCGGTCTGTGGGGCTATGTGGCCCCACATTGTGGCCAAAGTGTAGGACCCTGCACTTGGCCTTTTCAAACCTCATCCTGTTAGACTGTGCCCATTGACCAAGACTGCCTAGATTTCTTTGCAGCATCTTCTCCAGCAAATCAACACTCCCCCCCAAATTGGTGTCATCCATAAATTTACTAAGAGTAGATTTGATCCCCTCATTCAGGTCATCAATAAAGATGACGAACAAACTAGGTGCAGCACTGACTCCTGGACCCCCTCTGAATGTGGTACTATTCACCAGCACTCTCTGTGTCCCATTGTCCAGCCAGTTTTAACCCAGCGGAGGGTATACCCATCCAAGCCATGAGCTGCCAGCTTTTCCAGGAGGATGTTGTGTCAAAGGCTTTGCTGAAGTCTAGGTTGACCACATTCACAGACTTGCCCTCATCTACTTGCTGGCTCACCCAGGTGTATAATGAGATCAGGTTGTTTAGGCAGGATCTTTCTTTCCTAAACCCATGCTAAACCCTGTTTGCCTTGTTTGTAACTGCTCAATGGCACTAGGGTGATCTGCTCCATAATCTTGCCAGACACAAAGGTCAGACTGATGGCCTATAGCTTGCCACATCTTCCTTCCAGCTCTTTGTGTGGATGGGCACCACATGGGCCAACCTATAGTCTTCTGGAACCTTCCCTATTAGCCAGAATAAATAATGATGAGCAGCCTAGATAGCTCTTGCAAGAACTGCTTAAGCACCCTACAACAAAGCCCATTTGGATACATAGACTTGTTAGGCTGTAAGTGGCACAGAAGGGCACTTTCTCCTGGATCACAGGAGGGATATTCTCTTCCTCATTCCCATCTAATTCAGGAGCCCAGTTACCCTGAGGATGGCCAAGCTTTTTGTTAATGACAGGCAAAGAAGGTGTTAAGTGCCTCAGCTTTTTCCCTGTCTTCAATTACTATGTTGCCCTCATTCATTCAATAAGGAATGGAGATTTCCCTGGCCCTCCTTTTGTTATTAATATATTTATAAACGCACTTCTTAATTATTCTTAACAGATTTGTCCAGATTAAGTTCTAACTGAGCTTTTGCACTTCTAATTCTCTTTCTACATGACCTTATAAGACTCTTAAAAGCTTCCTGATTCATCTGCCCCCCTTTCCAAAGGTGATACACTCTTTTTTTTTCCTTCTGAGTTCTTGCAAAAACTTCCTGCTCAACCAAGCTGATCATCTTCCTCACCAGCCCACTTTTCGGCACATGGGAACAGCCTGCTTCTGTGTCTTTAAGACTTCCCTCCTGAAGTATGTCTAACCTTCCTGGACTCCTCCCAAGGGACGTTGTCAATCAGTCTCCTTAAGAGGCCGTATTTTGCTCCCCAAAAGTCTAACCCCTCTCCTTGTTTCTCCAATGATTGAAAACTCAATCTTCTCATGATCATTGTGACCTAGATGACCTCCAACATCCAATTCCCCCACAAGATCCTTCCTGTTCACAAGAAGCAAGTTGAAAAGGACACTTTCCCTGGTTGGCTCTCTCACCAGTTCTGTTAGGAAGTTTTCTTCCACACACTCCAGGAACCTCAGAGACTGTTCTCTCTGCTGTGTTGTATTTGCAGCAGAAGTCTGGAAAATTGAAGACCACATGAACACAAGGGGCAGCAATTTTGAAACCTCCCTCAACTGCTTATAAAAAATTTCATCTGCATCTTTATTCTGGTTGGGTGGTCTATAACAGATTCTCACCACAAAATCAATCTTGCTGGCCATGCTCCTGATTTTTAACTATAAGGCCCCAACCACCCAACCTTATCTTCACCCTCATTAATTCCGATGCTTTCATATATATCCATAACATAGAGGGTTACTCCACCACTTGTTCTTCCTTGCCTATCCCTTTTGAAAAGTTGATACATATCACTTGCACCACTCCAGCTGTAGGATTCATCCCACCAGGTTTCTGTGATGGACATAATATCATAGTTTTCCTTTTGCAGCTTCCAGCTCCTCCTCTTTATTGACCATGCTGCATGCATTGGTGCATAAACATTTCAGGGAGGGAGTTGAGTACACAGTTTTCAATGCTGAGGCATGGTAGACCTTCTAGTTATCTATGATGCCACAGTGGCCTACAAGCTTTGGGCTACTACACTCATTCTCCCTAGCAAAGCTAGTTATCTCCCCTTCCCCCTTCATATGTAGTTTAAAGCTCTGTCAATGAGCCCTGCTAATTCTTGCCTCAAAATCCCTTTCCCCCTCTGCTACAGGTGCATCCCACCATCTGCCTGTTGGTCAACTGTCTTGTATAGGAATCTGTGACCGAAAAACCCAAAGCTCTGCCTGTAACATCAGTCTTGAAGCCATGAGTTCACCTAATGGTTCTTTCTGTTCATTTTGTCATTTGGTATTGCCACTGAAGAGATAAAGGAGAAAATAGCTTGCATTCCTGATTCTTCCCCAGGGCTCTAAAATCTCTTTTAATTGATTTTGGGCTTCCTCTGGTAACCTCATCATTACCCACTTGAAAAAACAACAGGGGCTAATAATCAGAAGGGTTTACTAGAGTGGCAACTGTTGCAGTAAATGTTACATGGCCTGTTCGTTTTCCTCTGGGAGACAGTAGCTTGACCAATCACCGAGGTGTACACCAATATGATGAACAGCAAATGGCCTTTATTTCCACGTGGCATACACTTATATACCCCATGCCCTTCATGTACGCCCCTTTCTTACTGACATAGCAGAGTAGGGGAGGGCCTATCGCGTCACATCCCGCAAACCCATATGCGCATAATACAACAGGCAACTTTGTCCATCACATCCCTAACCTGTGCCCCAGGGAGGCAGCAAACATCCCTGTGAAATCAGTCAGGATGTCATACAGGGCTCTCTGCCTCCCTCAGGAGAGAGTCATTCACCACAATGACCTATCTACTTCTCTTTTTAGAGCCAGTTGCCATGGTGGGTCTATGGCAGCTTGGTCTTTCTGGCCCTTCAAGCCTGTGCAAGTCATTCTGCTCTCCATCTGCCAGCTCTTCCTGCAAAATCCCATATGTGTTCTGCAAGATCAATTGGGATAGTGGGGAGGCTGGGAGAGGATATGACTGCTTCTCTGAGCATGGATCTGTTTCCATTGTTCCCCTCTTCTCTGAGGTTCCCTCCTATTTCCTGGTAACACAGGGGAGGGTCCTCTCTGATTTGTGAATATTTATGAGGAGCCTCAACCTGCTGTCTTTCCCTCAGGGAGGCACTCCACAAATCCACCTCACTCTCACTCTCCCTGATGCTCCTTGACTCTCCACTTCATCTTTTTTCTCTGCCACGATGAGATAATTCACTTGATTGCATCTTACACAGGTGCTGTCTCTATTATCTTCCAGGAAGAGAGACAGGCTGAGGCAGTCACCTCAGGTGGATGTCTGCACAGCTGCATGGTTTTGGGGGTACTGTCTGTGCTCCCACACTTTTTCTGGTGCTTGTTTTTTCAACTACTATTAGTTAGAATATTAAAAAAAAAACAACCAAAAAACCAAAGAAATAAACAAAATACAACAACCCACAACCACCACCACCAGAAGCAGTACCGCATTTAAAAGGCCCATGGCGCTGCTGGTTCACCTACAGCCTGCCTCTCTCTCAAGATCGCCTAACACAGGGAAAGGGGGTAGCTCCTCTGGCCACTCGGAGCTGCCTGCAGCTAGAAAAAAACCTTTCTCAAGCTCTTGCACCTTGATCTGCTGAACTGTCACAGAGATGGTCCAGCTCTGAAAGCAGGTCAGCAGTCTCCCATTGACCTTAAACAAAGAAATGATTTACTCAAAAATCATAGACTTGTTAATCATAGGTAGGCTTTCTAAGCCCTATTCATAAATAATTAATAAATATATTCACCTGAGTCAAATACTATTTTATTTCTTCCAGGAGTCTGGAAGAATAATCCAAAAGAAGGGCAGAATATCCTACAAATCTAAAATTAAACTACCATTTGTAAATATAAACTTCTTCAACTTGTATTCCTTTTTGCTTCTCTTCAGCTTTTGTGTGCAGATATAACTGATTCTCCTTTTAATGAGGTATTGTTTACATTTAACTATATAGGATAATGTGTCTTTAAGACTTCCGTCTGAAGTATGTCCAACCTTACTGGACTCCTCCCAAGGGACCTTTTTTGCTGTAGTCCTCAAACATCTTGTGCAGAACTACAATGTGCAATAGAATGTTAATATAAACTAAGTGTCTAAGTGCAAAATAGTCCTGGATCTTCATGAGGTGAACATTGAACTATGGTTGACAGATATTAGCAGATGCAAGAATATGGATAATCTGTCAATGTTTTCATCCCTTTTGTAGAACAAATATTGGAAAAATACAAAACAATATAAAAACTTGATGACATATATTCAAAACACTCTAAATAGTTACAATTTCCAGTTTTGTTGTTTTCTTCTGTTGTACTGCCATAGACTGTAAGTTGGAAAATCTTTCACCATTTTGGCACAGAATTTTGTTTTACTTTGTCTCCCACAATTTTATAATAGACATATTCTCTGTCTATTATAAAACTTCAACGAAGTTCAATACTTCTGGTGTATTCCAGTAAGACAGCTCACATTCATGAAATATAGAAAATTTTATGTAAGCATATGTTTATAAATTAATACACTAGTTCCTTTAATTGATGGAAGAAGAAAAGAATGCAAAAATTTCCTGCAATTATTGAATAACCTAGGTGAAATTCTAGAGAGGTGATAAACTACAAGTCAATGTTTATAAAACATTTCAATATCTTCATACAAAGTGACTACAATATTACTAAAATTACTTGTTGCCTTTAACATTGTTTGACTTCTACCTACTTACCTGAGCAGAATTGTTGCCAACAGTGAAGGTTATTAAAGCACAGTTAGCTGTAAATGTAGAGGTCTACTAAGTCTGTGGTTTCTGGAACACATGAATAAATTATAGAAAGTGTAGCCTGAAAAGGTTTTCTGAACATCTAGATCTAGCAGAATTTTCCCTCAGTTTTCCCAATACACATTACACTTTACTAGCAAGTATATGGGTTTTGTTTCCCGTGAGAACTTAAACAGTTTTGCTGGAAGGTGTTTGAAAAATAGATGTTTTTCTCTAAACATTTTTTTTAAGCTAAACACTAACGTTTTGTATATTTTTCTCTTTCCTTTACCAACTGTGAGGTCATTCATATGTGCTCAGTGATTAGGATTCCCTGAAAGACACTTCTGCACAGAAAAATAAAGCTGATACATTTACTCCAAACACAGCTTTTATGCAGGCCACAAGCACAATGTTAGCCTACTTGTAAACTAGCCATTTTTGACAAGTGTTTATACTGATAAAAGCTCTTGCAGAAAACAACCAAACCTCAGACTTTCCAGAATTCACAAGGTAAGTGATGGATCTGTGGGATTGAACTTCTAGAAGTGAAGGTTTATAAACAAAAGAAAATCCATTAAAGAAATGTTTTGAAAGAGTCTCTCAACTTCAAAAATCTTATTGAAGCAACAAAAGATTCTGCCCACTGCTGGACTGCTATATAACACCTTGGTGCATCAATACTTACCAGAAACACAATCTAATAAGAAATTCTTCTATATAAAATGTGAGAATGCCTTTATCTCCCTTTATCTCTAGCAGGTATATTTAATTCACACTGTATAAAGCCTATAACTAATGCATATAAGAGGTTGATGAAACTACAACAAGAATTATTTTTAGTTTTAGAATTCTAGATATTAGCCTTTTTCCATCCCATTCATCTAAAATAAAATTGGATAAAAATGTTAAGCAGTTGGGTTGCTCCCCAGCAGGAGCAAAGCCTCTAAAGCGAGCAAAATGTCCCTCAGGTAATTCAGTACAAGTTAATACTGACCTTTGAAATTATTCATGGAGTCCAGTTGGAGAGGACTGTTATTTCTCATTGCGCTGCCTATGCCATTTGTAGCCCTTTACTCCTAGAAATACTGGATGCTTAGTCATTGCTCCTATCCCCATGCTTCTGCCTACAATTTATAAGGCTATAACTATTTCAATTTTTCTAGACACTAATTACTAATTATAATTACTAATTATATAGGCAAAGATGTAGCCCTTCAACAAAACAGAAGAGACACTTATAAAAAACACAATCCAAGCACTAAACATTAAACACAGCCAGTCTGATCAATCTTAGAATCATCCACTGTGTTTCAGTTTTGTTCATACAGATAAGGGCATTTTAATGTCACCAATGACATAAAATTTCCACAATTATGCAAATGTAATAACATATACAAAATTATAAACTAGCAAGCAACTATTCAATTATTACTGTGACTAATTCCAGTAGACAGTGACACAGTAAATGAACTTCTAGTTGACTGCAGTGTTCTGTTGAAACATTTTGATTTGGTTTGTTTGTCACTTACACAAATCACTGAAATAGCATTTGTTTAATGAGCTCCCACTTCATTACAGAATTGCACTGCTTACTGAGTCGTTTTCCTTAAGCATGCAGGATGTGTAATCTGGTGTTGCTTCAAATCAAATACTAATTTATGATTACCTGTTACATTAGACCACTGAAAATTTGACTTACACTGTCTTGCATTAGCAGAATGCTAATGGCCTCGTTATGGATTCTAGTGATGTCTCATGCTTACAGTCTGAACATAAATTCCCATCTCAAGCACAATTGGTTGAACAATGCATACAGTGTAGAAAAAAAAAGGGATAAAATACATTCATCATGAAACATACAAATTACAGTCTCCATAACCATTAAATATAGAAATAAAAGGGTAATCAGAAACATTTCCATAATACTATAATGATGATATAGACAGTTGAATGACAATAGAATTAGACAATAGAAGAAGTGTCATGAATTTATGTAATTGATATCTCAGTGATAGCTAATCTAATCCTTTTCTGGATAAAAAGAAGACAAAGTCTCAAAAAAAATTACAATTATAGGGGTAATTCACTAATAATATTTAGACAATGAAAATTCTGCAGTGCACAGCTGTAAGATTGATCAAAGCAATGATAAACAAATGTCTTATTATAGTCCAGAATTGGTTACACTGCATCTTCAGATAAAGACCACAGAACTGGAATGGGCTGTGAGGCACAAAGCCTACTTCCCAGACTTAGTGGTCACCATGCAATAGCATTTGTTTCAGATGAATACACTGGACGTGTTTTCCATTATTTTACACTTGAAAAGTAAATTTTTTCTCCATACTTTAAAAACATTCAGTAAATCCCTAAAGTGATCAAACTAGAGGAAACAGCTACAAGCTCTGACAAGGCAGGTGTAGGCTGTTTGTTTGAAAAAAAATTTCTTCACTGAAATTGTTAGGCATCACAACATGATGTTCAGGGTAATGGTGGAATCATCATTCTTGAAAGTATTTAAATGGCATGAGGTCCTGACATTGTTACAGTGGTGACCTGGCAGGTCCTGCTAGGTCAAAGGTTGGGCTGGATGATCTTAAAAGGTCTCTTCCAACCAAAGAGATTCTGTTGTTCTGTAAATATATAGTGCTTTACTCAGAGCCCCTGCCAAAAAGACTTGAGAGAAAATACTGTCTTAAATCACAAAACTTTTTATTCAGCATATATGTCTGCATTTATCTGCTCAGAAATTCTAGATTGGAGAGTACAGAGGGGTTGTTATCATTAGATATCTATGACACGTCCAGGGAGTAATTGTCCCTTGAGTAATGCTGCTTAATATAATCTTCCCTTTAAGACTACATACTGAAACCAACAACAGTGGCATAATATTTTGGACATGACGGGTAACAAGGAGCATCCTAGGGCAAAAATTTAGGAGGCTGAAACTCTCTGAAATGGGATTAAGCTGCCTAAACATAACAGCATGAGATCACAATGCTGATACATCATGTTAGACAAAACAGCAACAAACAACACCACAAAATCAAGATAGAGGCAACATTGTGAAATTACTCATCTGAAAGGTTTACAGAAGACTAAAAGACACAACTAAGGCTAAGAAGACACAAACAGTTCAAATTAGTCATATAGAAAATAGCACAAAGTAAAATATAAGACCAGAATCATAAAGGCTAGACAAAGATTTAGTAAGCAAACAAACAAACAAAAAAATCAGTTGAGATAAATGTATGAAAAGATATTTATGAGAAGAAAAAAGTCCAGATAACTGTGATAGATTTTTTCAAACTTTAAAGAGGAAAGTAAATTATAAACAATGTAGGTGGCATTTCATAGAAGCTGAAAGATTCTTCAGTAACAGTATTCATCACAAAGTATGTTAACAAATATTTAAGCTTCAGCACTTCTTCCAATCAATAAAGATGAGACACCACCATAGAATCATAGAATGGCTTAGGTTGGAAGGGACCTCAGAGATCCCCTGGTTACAACTCCCTGACATAGGCAGGGAACATGTCTAACTATACCAGATTGCCTAGAGCCCTCTCCAACCTGGCCTTAAACACTTAGAGGAACAGGGCATACACAACTTGTTTGGGCAACCTCCCATAGTAGTGCCTCGACACCATCGTAGTGAGGAATGTCTTCCTAAGAACTAATTTAAGTATCCCTTATTTTAGTTTGAAGTCATTCCCTCTTGTTCTACCACTGGGGTCATTCATATAGCCTGTCTTCAGCTTTCTTGTAAGTCCTGTTCATGGTGGATGATGTACACTCTGAAGATGCATGCAGCTGCCCAACTGAGGTATGTATATTTTAATGCATGAAATATAGGAAACAAACAGGAGGAACTGGAAGCCTTGGTGAACCAGGAAATGTATGACATAATTGCCATCACTGAAACGTGGTGAGATGAGTCATATGACTGGACTGGTGGTTTGGAAGGATACACGCTATTTAGGAGGGATAGGAGAGGGAGAAGGAGTGGAGGAGTGGCCCTGTATGTTGCTAAGTCCTCGAAGTGACAGAAATCAAGATCAGGGATGACAGAGTGGAGAGTCTATAAGATTGACATTATGCTAGGAGTATGCTACAGAACACCCAATCAGGATGACAAGGCTGATCAAATACTCTGATTGAGCAACATCTGAAGATCACCTGCTCTGATTCTCTTGGGTGACTTCAACCTCCCAGATATTCTCTGGGATCTAAACACAGCAGTGAGGAGGCAGTCTAGGAGGTTTGTAGAGTGTATTGAGGATTGTTTTTTGTCTCAATTGGTCAGTGAGCCTACCAGGGGTGACGTTTTTCTTGACTTTCTGTTTGCAAATAGGGTAGACCT
>VZRI01011355.1:6216-36502 GCA_013397515.1 Upupa epops
TTGAACTGAAGGGCCCAGAACTGGACACAATACTCCAGATGCGGTCTCACTATCTCACTAGTGCAGAGTAGAGGGGCAGAAGCCCCTCTCTTGATCTGCTAACCACCCCCCTTCTGATTCCACCCCTCACCCCCACCCCCCACTCCCGGATAGTGTTGGCCATGTAACACAAATCCTTCATCAGGAATCTCAAATCAGCCACCCCAAGGAGGAACAAACATGTGGCAACTCTACCTTTCCTTTGCAATCACCCTCAGTTAAAACAGCATTTATAGCTGAAATGAAAGGGGATCTGGATGCCTTGGCTTAAAATTAAAAGAGAAAAGGGTTTTTTAGGGCTGGACTCTTCTGTTATCTGACATGTCATAGGTGACAGCAGGAGAGGAAGCTATGCTGAAATTTAATCTTACACACAAGAGCTCGCTGTCATTAGCGCCACACAGGCAGGAGGTGCAGAAGCTCACTCTAATCTCTTTCTGTCAAATAGGTTTTGCTACCTCCATGACCCTTTGCAGTCTTGCAGGTTAATAATCTTGATTATTTGTACTCTACCAATTCAGAAAGGTCTGCGCTGTCTCTTTCCATTACAAGCAATAATCACAAACATGCACATTACTCTAGAGGAGCCATGTAAATGGCTGCAGGGGCTACAACGTGCCTTACACACCCAAACAAATAACGGGTTGCTAAGAAAGAGGGAAAGCTTTAAGGTAGCTATTAAGCCAAGAGAAGAGAGGATGCAAAACAGAGTCAGCTCTACTCATAGAATCAGAGAATCAGCAGGGATTGGAAGGGACCTCGGAAGATCATCCAGTCCAATCCCCCTGCCACAGCAGGATCACCCAGACCAAGTCACACAGGAACACAGCCAGGAGGGTCTGAATGTCTCCAGAGAAGGAGACTCCACAACCCCCCTGGGCAGCCTGTTCCTGTGCCCCAGTACCCTCCCTGGGTAGAAGTTCCTGCTGATATTGATAGGGAACCTCCTCTGTTCCAGCTGGCACCCAAATGATGTTAACTTCCCCACACTAACAAAAATATACCTCAACATTATCAGTGCAGGGATTATAGTGGTTTTCTCTGAGCAGTCACACGAGGTAGACTCCTATTTGCTTCATGTTGAAGAGAAACTATGGTCCTTATGATCTGAATAAGCATGAAGGTTTACACGATGAGGGTGCTGAGACCCTAGACCAGGTTGCCCAGGGAGGTTGTGGCTGCCCCCTCCCTGGAAGTGTTCAAGGCCAGATTGGCTGGGGCCTTGAGAACCCTGGTCTAGTGGGGGGTGTCCAGTCCCTTCACACAGTTTTGAAATAAAAAGGAAAAGCAGGCTTTTCATTCTCACATAATTGAAAAGTAAAGGAAGATGAATACAGCAACATTAGACAGACAGCTGTTCATCACAGAAACATCATCAGCATGTCAGCACTTTCTCACTGACATCACGATCCCACATGGGGATCAATCTAGCCAGCAAAATCTCTCCCTTCTGAATTACAGGGCTTCCAAAATTTTTCTGATCTGGAGTGGAGCCAGCCCGTTCAGCACAAAACTTTGACTCCTGTGCAATTTCAGTCCCTAAAGGAGATAAATAACGTTTTACTGCATTTCAGCATCAGTAGCATTGCACACCAGAAGCCAGGCAGAGGACAGGTTTAGGAAAGCTTTTTCTCTAGTCTGTTCTGACTGAAACTCTCAAGATACCACCAGCAGTTCAATTCCCAGTGCCCTAGCAGCTCCCATGTCATTCCAGCTCAAAATCCGATTTTCCACAAGGCTACCCCTCTTTTCATAGATGACAGAAGGAGAACCAAAACACTTTAAAGGTGGCAGAAGCAGCCAGAAGCTAGAGACTAAAAAAACAACACTTGCAGAAGACAGAGCAATGTCAGGAAGATTCTCTGACACCAAACTGTTGGAGTCACCTGTAAGATGGCTCCATGTTTGTTGGACATAGACTCCTGTGCCATCTCATCTACATTGAACAGATAGTTCCCTGTCTCTCACTGTTTCTCCCCTTGCAAATGATGAGTTCAAGGAAATCTCATCCCCTCCATAGTCCATCTGAAATACAGTGGTGAAAGACATGAGAGAAGCAAAGGCACTTTCATTGACTCTTCTTTAGAGAGAACTGTGCTGAATGACACGAATCACTGTTGCAAGAGCGTTCATCACGTTGCAGAAGGCAATTTACAACAGAGCTATTTTAAAAGGGCATCTGAGTAAATTTTTTTTAGGATTCCTCATGCTAACAACATATAAAACCTTCTGTCACAAGGACTACTACAACCTCCAACCCTGAAAAAACATTTGCTGTCCTCTCAGCATATTTCCTGCAGCTCTGGCAAAGTAGCTTTTATAATTCAAAAATCACAATTAAACTGCTACAGGAGGGTTTAGTTTACTTCTTAATCTGTGCTGCTAACACAGGTATAGAATTGGTGTTTGGCTTTTCAAGCCAAGCTGTGAAGATTCAAGAGAAATATAAATCAATCCCTGTGCCTTGGGAGGAGAAAATTCATGCACTGGTTTAGGCTGGGAAACAAACTATTGAGAAGCAGCTCTACGGAAAAGGCCCTGTGGGTCCTAGAGAACAGGATAACCACACGATCTATTTTTGAAGCAAGGAGAGCCAACAAGTCTCACTGCTGCATAAGGCATTGCCATCAGGTCAAGGGATGTGATCCTTTCCTGCAGAACCTGGTAAGACATCACAGTAGACCAGATTGGAAGAGACCCCAAGTCCAGCCTCTAAATTAAAGAGATCACGATCACGAAGATAAACCCCTGGGAGAGAGTAAAGAAAGAGTATAATGACATTTCTCCTCTCCCACACTCAGTGTTAAGAAAAGGAAGTCTGAGCGAAGAAGGGAATGGTTGCATCACAGACAGTGACTTCTTGGGATCAGTCTCTCACAGTGCCCCTACTGCACTGTGAACAGTGAAATCAGGTCCACAACTGACACGGCATTTTACTGACATCCTCAGGTTCCTGTCTGCATTTATCACGTGGTCAATTCGACCTTTCTTTTCTCTTTTTTAAAGCTGGATCTGTTTATGCCATGGCCAGCTCTGGTTCAAAATGGCCAGGCAGTTTGTACGTGGCACAAAGCTGTGGTTCACCCTATGGATTGGCTTTGATTGAAGACGCAACATGAACAACTCATTATCTACCTACACGATCCGTCTTCTCTAGTGGCTAATCACTAACACAGAAGACAGGCTTTGTATCTGTTTTGATAGTTCATCTGTAGATGTTTAACAGCTTGAAAGACAGGAATCTCAGGGAACAATCCAGCTGTGCTTTTATAGTTGTAATCAAATACAAATATCGACAGAGAGATAGAATTTAGTAATTCATTTAATAATCATGTTCCTGCCAACAAAACCATGCAGACAACCTGAAACTAAGCCAGCCCTTAGGTACAGTCGACTGTACAATGAAGAACATTGGCAGAGGTACTGCAGTAGCTGTTAGGATTATTCTCTTTACATAAAGGAGGAACAAAGTCTTTGGGTAATGCTCTACAGAGTTACTACAGTGATTTTCCTGATGGTAGAACAGTAAGGTCATAGAACAGCATGAAGGAAAAAGCAGCCCAGTAAGGAAGAAGTCGTTATTCTAAAGGGAAACTAAATATATCCAGACCTCAGAGTATGAGGCAAGAGAACTTCCATCTGTACAGGTATTCATTGCAAAATAAATCCTGCAGTCCTAAGACAGAAGTCCAAATGACTGAATCACTAAATGCAGTATTGATAGGAGATCACGGATGGCCATCATGTAGAGCTGGACACAGTTATTTCTATGTATCTGCATACAGGAAAGAACCTGGCTGTGTTCCTGTGTGACTTGGTCTGGGCGATCTGCTGTGGCAGAGGGATTGGACTGAATGATCTTTCGAGGGGCTGAGGTCAATGGTAGCAGATTTTGAAAGCAGTCATTCAGTGCCACAATACTGTTGAGAAGGTTTTTGTGCCTCTGTTTTATTACTGGGTATTATGGCATGAAATGCTGTTTGTGATAGGTCTATGATGACTCAGGGTCCTGCCTAAATTAGAGTCTATTGTGCCTTGTATTGACACAGGGAAGACATCCAGCAGTGAACCCGCTTTTAAACGGTTGGTCAGCATGGAAGAGATGATATTGAAATGCAGGGGTTGTCTTCTGGAAAGGACTGAATCCAATTATAAACTCGATACGATATTCCTCTTCGGACAAGGCTGGGAAATTTGTAACAGCAGCAACATCGTGGCAGAAGGAGTGGTTTAACTTTTGCTCTGGCACACCACCCTTTCAGAACAACCTGCTGGGTATCAGATGCTTTAAACATCCGCTGCTACATGAAAAGAGCGGTCACACTACACCAGTGATTCAGAAGAGCTTGCAGCAGCAGCATCTCTAGTGAAATGGCTCTCAGGATGTTTCACATCTATCTTTTTAAGGCATAGAATTACTAGGTGACTTGGAAGACACAGGGTCCCTCTTTTCCATTTCACATATTAAGAAGACTTGTGAAAACAACCTCTCAGTTCAGCAGATCTTTCCCCCCCTCTTTCTTCTCTCATATCCACATCGTGCTTACATCTCTCCTACACAGAAATGCTAAACTATTAACAAGGTTTAATTTTTTAAGAGATTGTTCTACTTTCTGCTGGAATCCTCCACGTCATTTGCTCGGGAATGTTTGACAGTGACAAGAACAGACTGCATCAGATTTTAAAATGAGCAGAGAGAGATTGCTAATTTTAATGTTACCTAAACGTACGTGACACTGATTTTGATCAGAATCTAAACCTAAGGTAGGGGTTTGTGACCACTTTTCCTTTTAAAATTCATCTCATAATGACCTATCAGCTGGTTGTCAGCAGAGGTGCATGGTCATCACAGAATAGGTGTCACGATCAGTAAAGGATGCTAGCCCCTAGACTAATAAATAGATCTCTTGACTGGTAGGGTCCTCTCCTGCAAGGTGGGAAGATTCACTAGAATCTCCTCAGACAAAGGAATGAGAAAGGAGAGTGGTTTTATTTGCAATAACATATTTGCATGATTTGTGTATTTGTATTTTAGTGTCTCTCCAGTCACTGCTTAATTTGACCACAATTTTTGCTCTTTGAGAGAATCTCATTAATCACAGGTTAATTTTGCTTTCAGAAAACTCCTTTCTGTATACTGCTCCTCTCGTCCATTACCATTCCTATTACACGGTAGAATACAGGACAAAGCAAACCATGCTTGTTCTTCGAATTCCAGTTCTGAATTAGGAGCATTCCCAGCTCCATCCATCACTGTAATGCCTTTTGTCAATCCATGATTAAGTGAATTTACATTGCTGTGAAAACGGCTGGGTTATGGAGGCACTATTCTTCCATCTAGTCCTTTCAACCAGCCTTCCATTTTCTCAGGTCTACCACTCTTTCTTTTCTGAATACTTTATCAAACCTTTTTATTGCAAACTGCCCTTGTTCTATCCCTCCACTCCTTTCTAGTTAGGTAATTCTCGTTGCTCTAGCTCATCAGCCAGTGATGTACCAATTGCTCTCAAAAGCAAGCAATAGTATTGATAGAAAAATCTTTAAAATGAATTTATAGAGGATTTTAATAACCTCTTAATATTCTATTAATGGAGAATAAATGAAGGATGGGCTTATATGGAGGTAGGAGCACTAGAAGGAAATACAGAGGTGTGTTTAATGGCATACATAGATGCCAAAGAGACTGAACAGATCAACAAGATTACAGCAAATGTTTAGGCAGCTCCTCAGGACACACAGGCTGGGAAACAAAGGTGTGGAGTTGCTGAGTTATGGTGTAAAGACTGAAGACTTTCATGAACAGATTGCAAACTCCGGAAAATTAGAGAACCCAACATATTATAACCAGTTCAAGGAGAACCAAGGATGAAAACTTTATCAATCTGTCGGTCATTTCATTGCAAGGTTATCTGCACAGACCACCAGAATGCACTATCATAGTGCCTGAAGGCCAGACAGATCACCTGGTTCTATGTACCTTGGAGTCCAAATACTAAACCCATTCCTTAGACACATTTCTTGGTGCTGAGTATGAGAGTGCAAGCAAGTCAAATCACTCAATACGAAGAAATAGAAACTATAATGCTGAAAATTAACCAGTCTTATCCAGTATCAATATCATTGGCTTATCACAATCATTGAGGCTGGAAAAGACCTTCAAGATCACAGAATCATAGAATCATAGAAAAGGGATCAGATCTGGAATGTCTCCAGAGAAGGAGACTTCACAACCCCCCTGGACACCCTGTTCCAATGCTCCGGTACCCTCCCTGGGAAGAAGGTCCTTCTGAAATTTCTATGGAACCTCCTCTGTTCCAGCTGACACCCATTGCCCCTTGTCCTATCCCCAAATGACCTTGAGAAGAGCCTGGCTCCATCCTCCTGGCACCCACCCCTCACCTATTTATAGACATAAATGAGGTCACCCCTCAGCTTCCTCTTCTCCAAGCTCAACAGTCCCAGCTCTCTCAGCCTTTCCTCATAAGATTATGCCTCTGACACAACATCACCACAATATAGACCATGGCACTAAGTGCCACAATGATCCAATGATCCAACTTAGACGGTACCTTAGGAAGTCCCTAGTCCCCCTTGTTCAAGATAGTATTAGGCATAAGGTCAGGTTGCTAAAGTTGGACATTTGAGCCTTAATGATCTCCTGGGATGGAGAGTGCACAATGTCTCTGGGCAACGTGTTCCACTGCTTGATCCTAACCATGGAGAGGAAGCTTATCCTTATATCCACTCTGAGCATCCCTTGTTTCAGCTTGATCTGTTCACACAGATCACAGGATTTACACAGATTTACACGGACCACAGGACCATTTTCATCGCCTTTCCGTCTCTCTTCCCAGAGGCCATTCATTTCATCTACTACTTTGTGACTGCCTTCTGTCACATTTCCATTACTTGGCAGAGTGACACACAGGTTTATTAATGACCCTGATTTGGTGGAATAGCACGAGAGCTCATTTTATCCTTCTAAATTATGTCTGGCATCTTGGAGAATCTGCACCTTGCCATCCATCTCTGGTTCCTACCTCTACCCAGCAAAGATGCAAATTCCAATTCAAATCTTCCTGCAGTTCTGCAGCTCCTCACACCCCTTTGTGGTTCAGTCGCAGGATTTCTACTGCTGATAATAAGAGTAGTAAATCAGCATTTTTCCTCCAATTTACATTAATCATACAGAGTACAGATGTGAGACTGGGTGTTAACTCTGGCGGATGAAGTGGGACAAAAGGCAAAGCTAATTAAAATAATTAGGAAAGTTCAAGTATGAGATTTGTATTAAATATCACAGACGATCCCAGTCTGCAGGAGGATGTTTATATGTTAATTACCTTGTACTTTCACTGAAAGAAAAATGTTAAATAAAATCTCCACAGACTTTAGAAGCAGAGCCGCATGAATAGTGCTTATTCTTAATCTAAGAGATCTTTTCGTGGAATCATTATCTGGGCCTCATTACATTAATTTTTACAGTAGTACATCCTATGGTGACAATATTATTCATGTTAATATTTAATTAGAAATACTTCTTTTCAGTTTCATACAGAGTATTCCTCCTAGACCTTTGGCTGAAACAAAAGGGCAGGGATTGGAAAATAAGAGGCTGGGAATTTCGCTCTTTTCCCTGTTGAACTTGAGATAGAAATCAAGTTTCAGAAGACACCCTTTGACTCAACACTTTGAGCTGATCTACAGTATTAGACATTTTCTGTCATTGCATGGCATTGGGGTTTTTTTTTACTCCATACAATCAAAAACAGAGCAAAGGTCTGCCAAGAAGATGACTGCTAGAGAGAGTTCACAGCAGAATAGGACAGCATCCTTCGCGAGGTCCTGAATGTCTTTTTCAGTTGCTGTGTACACAGCTGCCAGCGGGTGACTTTAACCTCTACAGCCTCTGCTGGCTAATTCTCTTTCACAACCGAAAGTTCACATTACCTGTCCATCAGTGCCCTGACAGTTCAGCCTGATCACATAACGCATCGCAAACACAGGATGACACCGTAGCCTTGGCAAGTCGTCTTTTAAGCAGTGTCAGCCACATGTCATGAAATGAAAAGAAATCCAGATGAAAACACCCTCAGAAACGTAGGAGGATTTGAAACAGCCGTGCCTGCATAATGCATCCTCTGTTCTCTTCTCATCTCTCTCTCCAGTCTATAATTATGGCTCTGACTGCATCATTTCCTTTATTGGTTTTTATTATTAATTAATTCCTGTTTCTGTTATAATTTCTGGACAAAAATGTATACATTTATAAATTTAAAAATTTATAACCATCATTTTGCAGCAGTAAAATTTTCAACTCCTGTTTTACACCGATCTGAGTGCTCACGCTGCAGGCCAGGGAAGTTATAATAACAAGTGAAACCTCAGTTTATTCTTTGAAAGAGCTGAAGTGTAAGTAATACCTCTGAAACGTTCCCCACGGTGCATACACCTAGCGTCAGAAACACGGGCACCTCATAAACGTGGCTGGTGTGAAGTGAAGGGTGTAAAAGCTTTACCTGCGTGTTTGCTCAAGGCAAGATAGACACTAAACTCTGTGTATCTAGTCAGCCCTAATCCGTCTGGAAAAGCTTGTCTGATTATCCCCCCTGCTTTATTTTCTGCAGCGCTAACAGCACTGCTCTTTGTAACAAATATTAGTAAATTTGAAAGTAAAAATAAAATCAAACAGTAAGCAAAACCTTTCTCTTCAAAAGCTTCAAAATTTACTTACCTCAGTATATAATAATATTAATTAATTAATAATAAACAATAATAACTGCCAATTCTAACTGCAAAAGCGTGGAATTATGAGCAACTGTTGTCTGAGCTCTCTGAGTTGAACGCAGGAGCAGGGAATGCTCATTTGGGGTAACTGTATTGCATCATGGATGATCCAATGCAGCTGAAGTGGATATAAAGATAGGAACTTAGGTTTTAAACTCTATTCCATTGTAGGCAATGTTAGGATCAATGCGATCTTTCTTAGTTTCACAACTTCATAGTCTTCATCACCATTTGTCTCTTTGATGAAACTTTTCTGTTTCTTTTAGTAGGGACAGCAGGATGACTCTGAGCCAGCAACGTGGTCTTGTGGCCAAGAGGACCAACAGCATCCTGGGGGGGTTGTGGAGTCTCCTTCTCTGGAGACATTCCAGACCCGCCTGGCTGTGTTCCTGTGCGACTTGGTCTGGGTGATCCTGCTGTGGCAGGGGGATTGGACTGGAGGATCTTTCAAGGTCCCTTCCCATCCCTAATGATTCTATGATCATGGATCATGGATCAAACAAGGGTCCTAGTTGCTGTGTGACCTAGTTAGACCGATTCTGCATCCACACAAGACAGGCATTAAATTACAGGAAGGACACTGGTAAACTGGAATAAATGTACAGAGAGAAGGAGAGAAGATGGCTATAGAGACACAAGTGAAGACAGATTGTTCAGTGCTGCTGGAAAAGATAGAGTTTGCTATAACAGAATAAAATGAGGAAAAGTCAATTTTGGGAGAAACATTCACTTTTCCTAATATTTTCTGAAAGTTTTACAACTGTTTCTAAACTGTTCCTTAATAAGAAACTCTTCTTTAATAAGAAACTGTTGCTCAATAAGAAACTTGACAGAGTATGTAAAAGCAGTGCAAGCCAAAATTCCTCTTACAGATGGAAATTTAGTTAAATAAATCTCATCTACAACGTTAGACTCTGCAAATGCCACCACTTGGAGATCCATTACATTGGAGGAAAATTCTGCATGTCATGATCCTGAACCGCTGTAACAAGACAAGTGCAACATCCTCATGGAAGAGATGAGCTCTTCAATAATTCATCTGCATCTTTGTGCTGCTTATCTTGTTTGAACTCAGCTAAATGGCTGTTAGTCCGATCTGATCCAGGCCCTGCGTGCAATCAAATCTCACCATAAAATGGAATCCAGGCAACTTCATCACAAATATCCTGATTTGACAAGAATGAGTCTTGACCGTGCAGTATCTAACCACACAGATGCTCAGATGCATGAGCTTTGCTATCAAATATGGTTGTATGAAACCCATTCTGGTGGTAGTGACCAGTAACAATTCCTCAGGGCTACTGACTCTATGGCAGTTATGGCATTCTAAGTCAGAAAGATAAACATGTAAATCATCTAGTTCAATTCCCCTGCCACAGCAGGGTCACCCAGACCAAGTTCAGGCAGGTTTCAAATGTCTCCAGAAAAGTTTGTTTGAGACCCCACAAACCACCTGGGAAGCCCCCTCCAGTGCCCTGTTACCCTCCCTGGGAAGAAGTTCTAGAATCAGTCAGGGTTGGAAGGGACCACAAGATCATCCAGTTCCAACCCTCCTGCCATGGGCAGGGACACCCCACCCTAGAGCAGGCTGGCCAGAGCCTCATCCAGCCCGGCCTTAAACACCTCCAGGGATGGGACCCACCACGTCCCTGGGTAGCCCATTCCCGGCTCTCCCCACTCTCCTGGTGCAGAACTTCCTCCTCACATAACCAAACAGTATATACGACATTCGAAATGGAAATCCCCATCAATCATTACGTCTGAAGGGCTTTCTGTAGTATCTGAGTTTTTAAATTTCAATTACCTCATCCCTTCATTCAAGCTCCTAAAAACAAACTGGTGGTAACAGAACATGAAAGTGAAGGAGAACCATGGCATGTATTAGGAAAAGAAAGGTTTAAAGTGAAGGCTGCCTCAAAAAATAGCAGCAACACCACAGTGATTCATGAAATGAGTGCTGCTGCCAAGTTTGCAACTAAAGATAATTACACATAGACTTGTGCATGTGGCCATGAACTCATTAAAACTGACTCAATCCCCACCCTGCTGCAGCAGTTATCACCTTAGCTACGCTACCATAAGATGACACTAATCCCTCTGAGGAACTCGGGACTCTCGGCAGATAGGCATGCTTCCACTGTAAATAGGACACTTGGATGCCAACCACATTTCTTATCTCCCGGGAGAGCTGCTTTAAACTTCAGACCATAGCAAAGACTGGACTGGAAACAGGGAAGGAGGGGAAAAAACCTCCCCAAACTTTCTGTTTAAGCTCTGACACTGTTCAGAAACAGTTATTCATGGATTCAGAAAGTGTTAGAGAACAGTTAGATTCACACTTGCTAGAGGAACTTGTTTAGCAAGGTGAGTGACTTGACATTGACCTCAGAGCTATTTCTGAACTTTATCTATTTACTCTCACACATAGAGGGCAAAGGTATCTGCCACCACGATGGCGATGAACTCGGCATGAATACGACAAGAAATTCAGTGCAAGGATCTGATCCTCTCTAGCTACGGGAGGTAAAAGTCACAGAACCATTAAGGTCGGAAGAGACCCACAGGGTCATCAAGTCCATCTACCCAACCCCACCATGCGCACCAAAGCACGCTCCCTAGAAGATTTAGCAAGAGACTACTGAACTGGGGCTGGGAAGGTTCTTAAGTGCTGTGGTGTCCAGCTTTTAGAGCCATTCTGGGCTAGAGAGAAGTAGAGAGTGAGAGGGAAGGAATCAAAAGTGATGACTGAATACCAAAGAAGATGTATTTTCCTCATCAAAACATAGAGAACAAAACCAACTAAGCAAGTTCTGAACACTGACTGGGTTTTGAAACAGCAACTGAGGCAGACTTTGGGAATACTGTGGGAACACAAGTACCTAAACAACAAAAACCCGGGACTGTACATTTTTGAGAAGGGAGCATGAGGTGATGTAATCGTTTGACAACACAACTCGGTGTCAGAGTGTTTAAGGAGGGCTTCTGCCTTTACATTTTAACTCTAATTAACAGGGTTTTTCCCATCCTCTCTCCATCTTTCTAGCCCAAGGAGCTTCAACTACCCAAAAAATTCTTCATCAAGGTTTGCAGGAAGACAACGGGATAATCACAATAAAATCACATCATGTCCTGTTTCACAGAATCATTGGGGATCAACAACTTTTACAATCATAGAATCATTAGGGATCAAAAGGGATCTGGAAAGATCATCCAGTCCAATCCCCCTGACACAGCAGGATCCCCCAGACCAAGTCGCACAGGAACACAGCCAGGCAGCTCTGGAACATCTCCAGAGAAGGAGATTCCACAACCCCTTGGGCAGCCTGGTCCAGTGTTCTGGTACCCTCCCTGGGAAGAAGGTCCTGCTGAGATTGAGAGGGAACCTCCTCTGTTCCAGGTGGCACCCAGTGCCCTTTGTCCTATCCCCAGATGACCTTGAGAAGAGCCTGGCTCCATCCTCCTGACACCCACGAAAACTTCTCTCATCCTTTAGTGAGGAAGTTTTACTCTTTTGTGAATGGAACTCTGAAAACAGACTCCTTAAAGATGCACTAGTAGAATTCTGTTACACAAACTCCACAGCAGCAGTAGGACACCGTTTCAAAACGATTACAATTAGTAATTATTGTACAGATTTAATCTTAGCAAAGAGAGACACGCTGTGGCGTAAAAAAGATATGGACTCTATGATTCCAATGATGATCTTGATGTCTCTTCCTGGGACAAATTAACAACCTGGAATTATTTCATATTAGAGGGGTTTGGTACTGTATTCATCACTTTCACATAACTTTGGGGAACAACTAAAAAAAGATTAAAAAATAAATCTGCTGGCATCCAATTCCTGTTCTAAGCTAGGAAAAATTAATGCCCCCAGGCATTGAAATTGCTTTCTTGCAGCATGGTTTTGTTTTTACTTTTCAGGAAGACGTGTGAGACAATTCACGATACAGCAAGATGGACAAGCTGTCAGAAATCTAAGGTCTATTAGGCCATTACCTTGGTATAGGGTGGGGACTGACCTGGCGGACAGCAGTGGAGGAGAAAGGGGCCTGGGCGTCCTGGCAGACAGCAGGGTGACTGTGAGTCAGCAATGTGCTCTTGTGGCCAAGAGGGCCAACAGCATATAGGGGGGATCAGAAGGGGGTGGTTAGCACATCAAGGGAGGTTCTTCTCCCCCTCTACTCTGCACTGGTGAGACTGCATCTGGAGTATTGTATTCAGTTCCAGGATCCTCAGTTCCAGAAGGACACAGAGCTGCTGGAGGGTGTCCAGCATAGAGCAACAAAGATGATGAAGGAAGGAGAACAGCTCCCTAATGAGAAAAGGCTGAGGGAGCTGGGGCTCTTGAGGAGGCTGAGGGGAGACCTTATTAATGTCTATAAATAGGTGAGGGCTGGGTGTCAGGAGGATGGAGCCAGGCTCTTCTCAAAGTCATCTGATGATAGGACAAGGGACAATGGGTGCCAGCTGGAACAGAGGAGGTTCCATCTCTATATCAGCAGGACCTTCTTCCCAGGGAGGGTACCAGAGCACTGGAACAGGCTGCCCAGGGTTGGTTGTGGAGTCTTCTTCTCTGGAGATGTTCCAGCCCCACCTGGCTGTGTTCCTGTGCAACTTGGTCTGGGTGATCCTGCTTTGGCAGGGGGATTGGACTGGATGGTCTTTCGAGGTGCCTTTCCATCCCTAATGATTTTATGACTCTAAGCAAGCTAGGATTACATTTCCAACAGTATTTTGTAGCTTACTTCATAAATACACACCTACCTAAACCGTGGTAGTTCTCAAATGCAGCTCAGTTGCTCTGTGGAGTCCATGAGCAGACACTTCAGCCATCCCCTAGTCTTTACACTGGGTGCGATGCAAAGGTCAGGATAATGACTGCTTCAATTAATTAATAGTGAGAGGGAAAACTGGCAGTTATAATAATCAGGAAAACCTGATTATACAGCTTAAAATCTTCACTAGAAAGTCAGAGACTGACCTTACAGATCTTGATAGGATATTAATTGAAGTGAGAATGTCTTTACTTGATAAGAACCCTCTACCCACTAGAAGACTGCTTGATTCTTCTCTAAAAGCTACTAGCTGTTAGAAAAATGCTGAAAGGTGTCAGGCACAGGTGTTTGATGTCTCTCTCTAATCCTACTGTTGAAACTACTGGAAAAAATGCAACCAACACCTGTATTTCTCCTAATTAACTGACTGCCCGGACAGACAGGTCTTCAGAGAAAACCTTATTCATTATTTCTATTGCCTGACCGAGACAAGAGAAGTGAAATCTCCTGGGAGAAGCACAAGCAGGTGACACTAACCCTGGTTTTGGTTGCAGCACGTAACAATCATCAAATCATACAGCCTGTTGGAGCAGCCCAGCTCCCCTATATTTTATGAACAGTAATTGAGGAGAGTTACTGACCACAGGGTAACTGCTCACTGGAAATAAAGCAGAGGCACTCCTTTCCAGGGCCTGGTGGGTTGGTTTTAATGTCTGCAGTGCAGAAGCACTGAAACACTGCAGAACATCTGCTTCATGACCTGATCACACAGGACCAGAACAGTCGAGATAACACTCTTGAATTGCCCGACTGTAGCTGCTTTCCGTGAGGGTGTCCGTTTCCAGTAACAATCGCATCTTTTCACGTCTGATGAGGAAATGCTCTTCCTACCATGAAGTTCTTTACAAGATTTAACAGGAACAGGAATAATAAACCCCTTTCTGAACGAAGCTTGGTGACAGATGAAGTTGGCAACCCTCAGTGCTTAAATGAGGGTTTCACCAGTATTCTAAATGGAAGCAGATGGCAACTTCCCAGAGACTGTGCGCATTCCCCTGGGGGAGAGGAGAAACATTGCAGCACTCCACCACCGCACTGGAGCAGATAATTAGGCAATTAGATCTATTAAAATCTGACAAAGGGAAAAGTGTAGACGAACCTGTTCCTTAGGCTTAAATATGGCAGTAGTTGTCCACACAGAAAGCCACAGTGAACACAGGAGGTAGGAAACTTAGGGCTGGTTTATGTTCATTCCTGCACAGCTACTCCCTGAGGCATGGTCTACTTACAGACACGTTTATACTCCTACACTGTGTGTGTGAATGAGTGTGAATAATTGTCTGTCTTTTTAGACTGTGGTGAATTTATTGGAAGGCACCCTGGATTGTATCAGGAACAGTGTGGCTAGCAGTGTGGATGTCATTCTCTCCCTGTACTGGGCACTGGGGAGGCATCCCCTTGAGTACTGGGGGCAGTTCTGGGGTCCTTACTTCAAGAAAGAGATTTGAGGGGCTGGAGTGGGTCCAGAGGAGCAATGAGGCTGGGGAAGGGACTAGAGACAAAGTCTGTTGAGGGGAGGCTGAGGGAGCTGGAATTGTTTAGCCAGGAGGAGACTCAAGGGGCACTTTCTCCCTCTCTACAACTATCTATCGGATGGGAGGTTGCAAGTCAGGCAGGGGTCAGGCTCTTCTCCCAAGCAACTAGCACCAGGATGAGATGGCAGGGCCTGAAACTGCACCAGAGAGAGTTAGGTTGGATGTTAGGAAGCTCTTCCTCCTGGAAAGGGTGCTCAGAGCCTGGAATGAATGGCCCAGGGCAGTGGTGGTTCCCCGTGTCTGGAGGTGTTGAAGGACAGCCTGGCTGTGGCCCTTAGTGCCCTGGTCTGGCTGATGTGGTGATGTTAGGTCACGGGCTGGACTCAATGAGCTCAGAGATCTTTTTCCAGCCTCAATAATTCGGTGAGTCTGTGAAAAGCGGAAGTATTATGCTCTAATCTCTCCCAGACAACTTGGTTCCACAGCTTTCTGTTTCAAGATTGCAGAGTGTGGGGACTTGCATGTCTTCTCCCTAGTTTATTCCTGAGTGCATCTCAAAGAGACAAACATGCCCAATAGTATGAATGGTGAGAAAGCTTCTCCACTTCTTAAGACTGTATTTACTAGGAAATAAATTGATCTTCACTGTAAAGAGAGAGTGTGTTAGAGTGTGTGACTGTGTGTGTGTGAGTGAGTGTATTGTGTCCTGTTCTGGGCCCCTCAGTTCCAGAAGGACACAGAGCTGCTGGAGGGTGTTCAGCGTAGAGCAACGAAGATGATGAAGGAAGGAGAAGCTCCCTGATGAGGAGAGGCTGACGGAGCTGGGTCTCTTGAGCTTGGAGAAGAGGAGGCTGAGGAGGGACATCATTAATGTCTAGAAATAGGCGAAGGGTCCCTTTTGAGGTCCTTTCCAATCCCTAATGATTCTATGATTCTATGATTCTAATCACAGGCTGCTTATTTATTGGTATAGACTGGCCATCATTTTCTTTACTTCCTCCTGCATACAAGAGGAACAAAATTGTCTAATGAAGATCTTCACATTTCTCTAAAACAAGGATACTTCTAATTAGCTCATTATAGGTATCAATACTGTCCTGGTTTTATCTCATCCTTGCCCAAGAATAAAGGGATTAGGTGCACAAAGACTTCACAATGGAAAACAGAACCATTGCAGAGGAGCCAGCCTTGTGGTCAGAAAACAGTGCCAGGTGTATTGACCTTATGAATGAAGACATAGGTACACGCTGCCTACTAATGCACAATATTCTTCCCCCACACTGGAACTGAGTGACTTTCAGAGTCCAAAATAAAGGACACCTTTAGTTTTAAGTGCACACATTCAAAAAGGGACTTCTTCAGACTTTAAATAAAACAAAACCTGAGCACTCCCCCTGTTCAGCAGATCCATACCCCGAGATTACCTAAAACTCAGCAGACTCATCACTGTTCCCCTACTTATAGCCATCTGATCTCCTTTAGAGCATATATATCTCAGCAGATGGCTATCTGCATCCTGCCTGAGTTACAGGAGAAAATAATGAAGAGTGAGGCAGAGGAAAATTGCATTCTCTCAGGGGCCCAGTTTATTAAGATGTGATTAGATGAAATCTACAGCATGCAAGAAGATTCAGAACACTTCAGAAATTAAGTTAGTACTGTAGTTGCTGGAAAATACAGTGCATTCGACAGGAGAAGGAGGTATCATCAACTTTTTATGAAGACCCAACATCTTAATGAGCTAGAGGGCAGAAAATTCAGTGCCCTTCTTGGTTTCAGACCTCTCTGCCATCCTGAAATACCTTTTGAGTACCCTATGTTATGCGTGCTTGCTGTATCTGTGACTTTAAAGGCTTTTAATCCAAAGCCAAGGGCAACCCAAGGACTGGAAGCTGTTAAAAAGTGACTTCTCTGAACAAATGGGCAGTTGGACAACTCCTGCTGTTACAGCACTAAGTACTCATGGTGTCTTCTGGTTGAAGACTTCACTCCATGAAGCTTCTTATGGGGTTTTGCTTTGTCCCTGATAGAATAGCCCAGCTCCAGAAAGGTATGGGAGAAGAATCAGGGGCTCACTAAGAAAAACGGGCTAATATTTCACGTTGACCTTCTGGGAACTGCCTGAACTTTATGTCAGCTAGCAGAAGTTTCACAACCAATTTGTCATGGATCACTCTTTACTCCCCAGGTGGTTAGAGCTGAGACAGGAGCAATGCACGATGCTGAAGCTGGTTTATTTTGCAGGCTGCAATGAGTATTTGTGTTAGGCATTAAATGAACTGCCTGAAAAATTGTTGGTATGAACCTGAGAGACTACTGAAGACATCCTTAAGGTTTTGTGGTTACACGAAAGGTAGTCCCTGTCTTAAGAGAAACCTAGACTTAATCTACTCATCCACCTTTTTTTGATGAATCTCTTGAAAGGAAAGCAGTTGGAAAGAACTAAATGTAAAAGCTACCTCTTGAATTTTTAAAAACTCACAAAATAAAATGAGTTTGTTATTGTCAGAGATCTTAACACCTCTCAGTTAATAACAAGCTGAAAACGAGACTTGACAGTAGGAAATCTGGGGTTCCCNCAGAGCTGCTGGAGGGTGTTCAGCGTAGAGCAACGAAGATGATGAAGGAAGGAGAAGCTCCCTGATGAGGAGAGGCTGACGGAGCTGGGGCTCTTGAGCTTGGAGAAGAGGAGGCTGAGGAGGGACATCATTAATGTCTAGAAATAGGCGAAGGGTCCCTTTTGAGGTCCTTTCCAATCCCTAATGATTCTATGATTCTATGATTCTAATCACAGGCTGCTTATTTATTGGTATAGACTGGCCATCATTTTCTTTACTTCCTCCTGCATACAAGAGGAACAAAATTGTCTCATTAAAGACCTTCACATTTTTCTAAAACAAGGATACTTCTAATTAGCTCATTATAGGTATCAATACTGTNTGTCTAGAAATAGGCAAGGGGTCCCTTTTGAGGTCCTTTCCAATCCCTAATGATTCTATGATTCTATGATTCTATGATTCTAATCACAGGCTGCTTATTTATTGGTATAGACTGGCCATCATTTTCTTTACTTCCTCCTGCATACAAGAGGAACAAAATTGTCTAATGAAGATCTTCACATTTCTCTAAAACAAGGATACTTCTAATTAGCTCATTATAGGTATCAATACTGTCCTGGTTTTATCTCATCCTTGCCCAAGAATAAAGGGATTAGGTGCACAAAGACTTCACAATGGAAAACAGAACCATTGCAGAGGAGCCAGCCTTGTGGTCAGAAAACAGTGCCAGGTGTATTGACCTTATGAATAAAGACATAGGTACATGCTGCCTACTAATGCACAATATTCTTCCCCCACACTGGAACTGAGTGACTTTCAGAGTCCAAAATAAAGGACACCTTTAGTTTTAAGTGCACACATTCAAAAAGGGACTTCTTCAGACTTTAAATAAAACAAAACCTGAGCACTCCCCCTGTTCAGCAGATCCATACCCCGAGATTACCTAAAACTCAGCAGACTCATCACTGTTCCCCTACTTATAGCCATCTGATCTCCTTTAGAGCATATATATCTCAGCAGATGGCTATCTGCATCCTGCCTGAGTTACAGGAGAAAATAATGAAGAGTGAGGCAGAGGAAAATTGCATTCTCTCAGGGGCCCAGTTTATTAAGATGTGATTAGATGAAATCTACAGCATGCAAGAAGATTCAGAACACTTCAGAAATTAAGTTAGTACTGTAGTTGCTGGAAAATACAGTGCATTCGACAGGAGAAGGAGGTATCATCAACTTTTTATGAAGACCCAACATCTTAATGAGTGTGAGGGCAGAAAATTCAGTGCCCTTCTTGGTTTCAGACCTCTCTGCCATCCTGAAATACCTTTTGAGTACCCTATGTTATGCGTGCTTGCTGTATCTGTGACTTTAAAGGCTTTTAATCCAAAGCCAAGGGCAACCCAAGGACTGGAAGCTGTTAAAAAGTGACTTCTCTGAACAAATGGGCAGTTGGACAACTCCTGCTGTTACAGCACTAAGTACTCATGGTGTCTTCTGGTTGAAGACTTCACTCCATGAAGCTTCTTATGGGGTTTTGCTTTGTCCCTGATAGAATAGCCCAGCTCCAGAAAGGTATGGGAGAAGAATCAGGGGCTCACTAAGAAAAACGGGCTAATATTTCACGTTGACCTTCTGGGAACTGCCTGAACTTTATGTCAGCTAGCAGAAGTTTCACAACCAATTTGTCATGGATCACTCTTTACTCCCCAGGTGGTTAGAGCTGAGACAGGAGCAATGCACGATGCTGAAGCTGGTTTATTTTGCAGGCTGCAATGAGTATTTGTGTTAGGCATTAAATGAACTGCCTGAAAAATTGTTGGTATGAACCTGAGAGACTACTGAAGACATCCTTAAGGTTTTGTGGTTACACGAAAGGTAGTCCCTGTCTTAAGAGAAACCTAGACTTAATCTACTCATCCACCTTTTTTTGATGAATCTCTTAAAAGGAAAGCAGTTGGAAAGAACTAAATGTAAAAGCTACCTCTTGAATTTTTAAAAACTCACAAAATAAAATGAGTTTGTTATTGTCAGAGATCTTAACACCTCTCAGTTAATAACAAGCTGAAAACGAGACTTGACAGTAGGAAATCTGGGGTTCCCTCAGTGTTACGTGTGAGGATAACGGAGCACTGGACCAGGCTGCCCAGAGGGGTTGTGGAGTCTCCTTCTCTGGAGATGTTCCAGACCCACCCAGATGTGTTCCTGAGCAGCTTGGTCTGAGTGATCCTGCTGTGGCAGGGGGATTGGACTGGATGATCTTTCAAGGTCCCTTCTAATCCCTAATAATTCTCTGATTGGACTAGATGATCTTTTGAGATTCCCTTCTGATCCCTAATTATTCTATGTTCTATGCATAGAGGATCTAATGTGTCATTTGTCTAGAGTCAGCCCAGCGTATGGAAAAGTCTGTCTCACTAAGATATTAAAATTTGGGGGAACATTTCTAGAGACCTTGTTCAGCATGTCTGTAGGAACTCACACATAGAAAATCTAGGAGTGAGAGAATCAGTGGGTGAGTCAGGCACACAAGAAAGAAGGGCTTTGTTACTTGGAAGAAGACTCAAAACATCCACTGTAGAGACACTGGATAGCTATATCATGTTTTAAGGGGTAATTTCTCATGCACTTCTGCTCCAGAAAAGATTCTTAAACGCATTCACAGCAGGCACCCAGTGAGTTTCTATCTGAACTGGGTTCAGTTCTTACACCAAGTCACTGCAGTCCCTGCGTGGAAGTTACTGTTGATTTACAGTGTGGTAACCGAGATTACAGTTTGCTCCAGCGCTTAAAGCAAACATTTAAGAGGAGTTGAGCACGCAGGAACAGATCCAAGTGACATGCAAAATATCATCAGTGTTATGCAACTGGAAAGAAGCAACAGTTAACAAGCCCAGTGAAGCAATAGCAAACTGGGACTTGACATTCCTGCGTTGTCTCCAGGCTGTTGGCTTGTGCAGTACAGAGCACTTACTGTCCATTCGCTGAATTTTGTCAGTCTGATTATCTTCTTTCACCTGCAGGGACTATCCACTGTAACAAGGCCATAGAAAAAGATCATCGTTCTGTTAGCCTTTTAAAGTAATTGAAGAGACAGCTTCTAGATGTTTTAACCTCAGTGCCCTTCCTTGAGATGAATATGCGGATGCTAGTGGGTCTCTGGAGTTGCTTGTTGCTCTTTTTTATCTCTAGCAATATTATAACTCAAATACCCAAGCTCTCTGAAAAATAATTACTTCACTGTTCTTTTCTCCCACAGTAATTTTAGGGGTTCTATTTTTCCCTTCATTCTTTATTCCTCTCTATACCTTTCTGCACAAGATGTAAAGTACAAGCACGTAACAACACTCCCTTCCTAATCATCCTCCAGCTCAGAGCATTTGTATCTGTTAAATTACACAGTTTCTGTGCCCTGCAATCACATTCTGAAATCTAGACCCTAGACCTCATCATAAATGTCTTGACAGAAGAAACAATTGCCCACAGGCCCTAACCCAAGCGAGCTCATCAGTTTCCAACGAGCACTGATTCACACAGGATGCCCAAGTGATACAGCTTGATTCTAGCTGTGGTCTCACTCAACAGCTACTTAACCGGCGATGCCTCCCTTGCTGCTTCCAGGGTAATTTATTTACTCGCATTTGCTTGTTGTTGCTTACCCCAGCCTCTTGATTTCCTTGCTATACGCTGTGTCCTGCCTTGGTTCTCTGTTCATACGTCTGTTACTGGACCTTGTTTGTTATCTGCTTGTCTTAACGGCTTCAGCAATGCTGAAGGAAACAGTATAAAGAAGTGAGGGGTGGGTGTCAGGAGGATGGAGCCAGGCTCTTCTCAAGGTCACCTGGTGAGAGGACAAGGGGCACTGGGTGCCAGCTGGAACAGAGAAGGTTCCCTATCAATATCAGCAGGAACTTCTTTCCAGGGAGAGTCCTGGAGCACTGGAACAGGCTGCCCAGGGGGGTTGTGGAGTCTCCTTCTCTGGAGCTGTTCCAGCCCCGCCTGGCTGTGTTCCTGTGTGACTTGGTCTGGGTGATCCTGCTGTGGCAGGGGGATTGGACTGGATGATCTTTCGAGGTCCCTTCCAATCCCTAAGGATTCTATGATTCTCTTCCTTGTGTTATATGATGTTTATATATGTGCTAAACACTGACTCTTGTCCTATCAGTGATTCCTGAGGGACTGCTATCCTGTTCACAGGATAACAGGATAGTTCAAATTAGAAGGAATATCAGAAATTCACTAGTTCTCCTCATTGCTCAAACCAGGGTGAACAATAAGACTTGTGATGTCATACTTTGGACTACTGCTGTTAGTCTTCCCCTCACCTCCACAGGGGCTGCAGAATGTATTCACTGGGAGGTAAACTGTGGCTAGCCCCTGTTCCAGCATCTCAGCACCCTCACTGGGAAGAACTGCCTCCTGACTTCCAGTCTAAACCTCCCCTCTTCCAGCTGGAAACCATTCAACCATTCCCCCTGGTCTTCCCAGCAGTACTCTAGGTGGGGTATCACAACAGTAGAGTAGAGGGAGAGAATCACCACCCTGCACCTGCTTGCCATGCTGTTTTTGATGCAATCCAAGACACAGCTGGCTTTCAGGGCTGAGAGCACATTCTGCCAACTCTTAGCTAATTCTTCATCCACTTACCAGAGAAATTATTTGCGACATCCATGTGTCCTTCCCGTGATAAAATCCATTCATCTCCAGGACTCATGTGGTAACCTAGAACTCTTTGGAGCCTGCTAGGCACAGGGAAAGAACCGTACAGCCTTTGTCTTGTCCCCTTCTCCACTGGGGTGGCCCTTTACCATCTAAATTCTGTCACTCAGGTGCCCTTTTGCAGATCATCCTAGAGCCATCTGAATTGTGTCATTCAGGTTAGGCGAGTGGCATCTTGTATTTTAAGGACAAACAAGGACGGCAGAAGCGAGTGGGGATACAAGGATATTTCACAGGCGACTTCAGCAGGCAGACAGAAATGTTACGGGCAGCTTCACTAGGTGAAGGTAGGTACGTGTGCTGCCAAAGAGTCACAAGAACCTTGTGCAGCATATATTTCACACAAGAAAACTATGGTCAGGGGTCTGCAGGGCAATGCAAACTTTCCTTTCTGCCTCGAGCTTGAAGCTGCCCTGCACTACAGGTGTAGGATGAACACTGGAGTCTTGGCTGTTCCCAGAGCTGCCCTGCTCACCTTGCTCAGCCATGTAAGACTGCACTGCCTGTACAGTCCTTGCCTGCCTGCACTGCTGTGACTGCTACTCCTCAGTGCCCTTGGCTCTCCTTGATGTAGCTGTGGGGGAGGGAAGACAAGCACACCAGAAGAGAAAGGAAAGGAAAGAAAAGAGGCATTTCTAGAGTATCCTCCATCCACCGATGAACCCCTCAAACCTGTATGTAGGGAAAGTAAGCCTACGGCATCGAGCTGTGTGAGGAAGGGCACAACATGCAGTCAAACATAACTTCATGTTGAACACTGCTTCTGTGCCTCCCTAGAGCTTCCCAGAATGGGATATTAAACACGACTGACAAGTACTGATAATCTGAATGTTGGTAAAATAAGACTTAGTCTAAAGGACATCATTCCTAAAGAGCTGAGGTGATGTTTCAACTCCCTATTAGTGTTCACTTCCTAACAAGCATTTCTCCTGAGTTGTACATATATATATATATGATGTTATTAATTAAGAATAGTATGATTACATGTCTTTTGAAACAGTAATGCAGGGGGAAAACAAATTGACCATTAAATCTTAATCAGTCATGCAACGGAATAATAATCTTTAAAATCATGGCATTTTATTACATTTAATCCCCCCCCTTCCATCTATTGTAGGTTTTCTGTCTTGTGGTGACTATTTCATGAGCTTTTTACTATTAGCTTGTTCCAGATAACTTAATTGTAAGCAGCTCTACTCTGAAAACAGAAAGGTACGTGGTGGATTTCTGCTTTTAAGATAATCTCACAGAGCTTCTCTTCCCTAGCAAATACAATTGGCACAGTTTTGAAAACCCATCATCGGCCAGGAGCTGGGACCAGGGAGAGCTCATTTCAAATTCTCTGTGCAGCTCTGATCCTCTTGTGGTCATGAAGATGAACTGAACTGGAACAAGTGGAAAGAAAGACAGGCAGGATGACCATGACAATGGAAAATCTGTCTTCTAAAAGGACACTGGCAACTAAAGAGCAGGCTAAGGCAGCCCAAAATATATACCAGATACAACTAGCCATTACTTTAGTCTTTTTTTCTATTCCATATATCTAATTAAAATATTACATGTGCTAAAACACGCTGCCTCTAGACCTATCAACCTTGAGTTCTCTTTACAGACTTGTTTTGAAAAGAGAGGTCTGAATTCAAGCCTGGGGATATTATTTCTGATTTGCTGTAACTGATGGTCAAAGACCACTATTATGAATCAACTCCCCTTGCCTTCCCTAAAACCTCTACATATCTTTGTCTGTTGCAGCGTATCGATTATCCAGGAGCAAATCCTCCGCACATCAAGATTTAGTTTCCTTGTCCTCTTTTTTAAGAGCACCAGGTCAAATGGAAGTGTTGTACAGACTCACCGTGTTAGGAATGTCTAACTCGAGACCAAGGGCACTCAGCTGTTACCTGTCAATTTGTTTAACCAGATGTTACCCTCTTACTAGTAGTGCAGCACTGACTCAGCATTTTCACTAACTCCCAAAACCAGGTTTAATTGAAAAGTGTTATTCAGCAAGTATTTTCCCTATTTTCTTGCCAGTTGTCTACATTTCATTTGTTCTAAAAGAAAAGAGGTTTCGTCATGAGTAAAGTGTCAGTGTTCATTAATATTGCTAAAGTCAACCTGAATCTGTGAGCCAGGGGAGTTGTCCTCCCTTACTCTTTGTGATGGTTATCCCATTCTGAAGTCCAGGTGACAACAGATCTGAGCTGCCAAAGGTATGGGTACACATACACCCTCTGCACAGAAATCCAGATGCGCAGATCTACACAGAGAGAGCAGACTTCTTCCTGCTCATATACACCATCAAACGGAGCAAAGAACAAAATAGTAGGAGATCACAGAATCATTACAGATCGTTAGGTGGAGAAGAACGTCCCTCTATCTGCTAACCACCCTCCTTCTGATCCCCCCTNAACTTCTTTTACCAGATAGGGTGGTAAAGGGAGACAGACAGACTCAGTTATAACATCGCCAGAAAATGTGACTCTATATCTGACAAATGCTGCAGTTCTCAGGAGCTCACAACACTGCATCTTGTCTACAAGTGGAATGATTAATCAGAACCTTTCTCCCCTGGTCCTAGAGAGCTCTAATTTTAGCAAACCTGGTTAGGTATGATGTCCCATTACATTGCTGACTAGTTTACCTTACAACACTGTATTTGGCACTGTAGTGTCTTGAAAAGCGTTGCTCTACCTTAACTTATTTGGTTAACTATGTNGGAGCTCACAACACTGCATCTTGTCTACAAGTGGAATGATTAATCAGAACCTTTCTCCCCTGGTCCTAGAGAGCTCTAATTTTAGCAAACCTGGTTAGGTATGATGTCCCATTACATTGCTGACTAGTTTACCTTACAACACTGTATTTGGCACTGTAGTGTCTTGAAAAGCGTTGCTCTACCTTAACTTATTTGGTTAACTATGTCTGTGTTGTATTCTCCTAGAGGACAGGCACAGCATGAGCCTTCCCATTTCCAAGTACAATCACATTTCTTGCCATTTTGAACCCTCATTCTCTCAGGCTCAGATTACTCTGCTTTTTAAACATTCTGAAACATTGATAATGAAAGTACTTTTATCAGCCGTGCTGCTCGGGGTTTGCAGTGATAAATGAAGGTACTTTCCACGCCGAAGAAGATAACCTACAAAGTTGAAGGTCTTGAGTTTGCAAAGACTGAACCAGATCTAAGTGTTCAGAAGAGAATGAAGTATGTCTTCTCTCAGCTGTCTGGCTGTTTTCCTGCTTGTGTTGACACTGAATTGAGTCAGACGGGTTTCTCTATGCCCAAAAACCTTTGTTCTAGGTACCTGTTTGTACCATAATGGAAAGGACTCTTGGTCCATGACTTCACGTCATGTAGCTGCTGCTTGAATACAATAAACAAAGCAACACCAATTAACACTAACTCTGAACCAAACATGAGAGGTCAACACAGTAGGGGAGATGTCTCCAGTTGTGGATCACGGCTATGATGGCTTTTTAGCTAGTTGTCAGGCAGTCAAATTACTGTAATCCTAAACACTCATTTGGACAAAACCTTTTAAAGAACTCATTCCTACATGATGTTTTATCTCCCAGGCTGTTAGAATAAATCATTTCTGGCCTCTGTCTCTCAAAGTCGGGAAAAGCTTTACCCCAATTAGTGCTACAACAGCTCTTTCCCTCCAAGCTATGTGGCAAAATAAATTCAACAGAAACCTCCAAACAAAAGAACACACCCCGTTTGACAGAAGAACTCAAAGCACTGATAAAAGCAAAGGATGGCTGGAAAATAGTGTAGGAGAGAAGGATGCTTCTGCCTGGACTGGTAGGCAGTTAACAAGCTAATGCATTATTCATTTTCACCTAGACAGAAATCCAGCCATGGAGACCTACAGACTCCCCTCTCAAGCTGTAGAGACACCGATCACATGAAAAAGCAGATAGATACCCTTCTCCATCCTCATATCTGTCTGATCATGTCTCCAAACACATCATTTCTACCTAACTCTATTATGGCAATTCAAGAACTGCTAATGAAAAAATCAACACACGCTAACACTCCATTAAAAACACCCCCAAACCCTTCACATCATCACCAGCTACTTTACACCCCATTCATTTACCTCAGTGGTAATTTCTGTAAGGACTCAATCTGTCGTTCGAGCTTACAAATTAGAACAGCTTTTATTTAAGGACAACACAGTAAGAGAATCAGAACCTGTCTCAGTATTTTGGCAGAACTTGATGAAACCCTTTTCATCTTGAAGCTGCTGATATCAGAATCATAGAATCATTAGGGATCAGAAGGGACCTCGAAAGACCATCCAGTCTAATCGCCCTGCCAGAGCAGGATCCCCTAGGCAGGAACACATCCATATTCTGGACATCTGTTAAAGAACACAAAACATACTTCTCTTCAGCTGCCCTATGCTACTGGGATCCCCACCAGATAATTTCAAAAGGAGATTCTCTCTCCTTTTCTGGAACACATAAAGAATTTAAGTTTATTCCTACAGGTTTCCAATAACAGAGCTAGATTTCCTCCACAATAGTTGGAGCATGATTGACTCTTTCCTTTCACTCTGATAATCATCACCAGCTACCCTCAGTTTTGCTTTGTGTTAGATAGTGCCTGATTTAGCTCCACACATCGCTAGTAAATCTTGTCGTTAAGGGAAGCTTTTCACCCGTGACTAAACCAGATTGCTAATAAATAATAAATACCATAAGGAAACTAAATATGATTGATTAACCCTTAGATTTTAACACTATTATATTTCTGATGTGAGAATAACTGATGTTATTCACCTTCTATTAGTTTAAAGTTGTAAGTGATAAGTACGTTATTTCAGCATTCACAGACTAAAGATTGGAACTGAAAGATCAACTAATTGTTAGTAAAATGTGCTTTTTTCTGTCTCAATTACTTGCTAAAATTACAGAGGAATTTGTTATCAGTCAAGGAACGTAAAGAATGATCTGCTATTAATACCCTGCTGCTGCCATGAAGGAAAAGAAATAAAGACATGCAGTTAGGAAATGGAAAATTGAATCCAAGCACTAAAAAAATTCCAGCTAAGAAGATGTATGTCTGAGAAAATGTCTCAAGAGAAGCAGTAAAAACCAGTCAATTAAGGTACATAAGAATAGAATCTCTAAACAAAGCAGCTGAACTTATGCTGGGGGAAAACCTTGGGGAAAGAATAATGACAAGGCGATGTTTTAGGTGCTTTTGAACTGACTAACATCACTAAGCTGGTACTGTGTTCCACTGCCATACCCTGCGTGACAATGAGATCGAGGATCAGCTGCAGTCCCTACATGGTAGATGGCTTGGCATAGAATCATTAGGGATTGGAAGGGATCTTGAAAGATCATGTAATCCAATCCCCCTGCCACAGCAAGATCACCCAGACCAAGTCACACAGGAACACAGCCAGGCGGGGCTGGAACGACTCCAGAGAAGGAGACTCCACNTCCCTCAGCCTTTCCTCATAAGGGAGATGCTCTACTTCCCTGTACTAGGTTCATGTCCTTCTTGTGCTGAGGACACCAGCACTAAGGTAAGGGGTCTCATGAGAGCAGAGTAGGGGAGGAATGATTTGCAGCCCAAACTACAGTTGGCTTTCTGGGCCACAAGAGCGCATAACTGGCTCACATTACATTTTTCAACTACTAATATCCCCAAATCCTTATCAAGAGTGCTGCTCTCAATCTACTGATTGACAGTTGGCATTGATACCATGGATTGTCCCAACCCAGGCCAAGTGCAAGGCCATGTGCCTTATTGTACTCCATCAGGTTCATACTGGCCAAGTTCTCAAGCCTGTCAGGGTCTTTCTGGATGGCATCCCTTCCTTCAAGCATTTTGCACTCTCAAGGGTCCCCAGCGTAAGAAAGACTTGGACTTGCTGGAGCAAGACAGGAGGAGAGGTGCAAAAAGTTCAGAAGGATAGAGCTCCTCTTCTAGGAGCAAAGCCCGAGAGAGTGGAGGTTGTTCAGCCCAGAGAAAAGAAGGTTCTGAGGGGACCTTATAGCTGTCTTCCAGTACCTAAAGGAGGCTTGTAGGAAAGCTGGAGAGGGACTTGTTATAAGAGTGTGAAGTCATAGGAGAGGTGATAGTGGCTTTCACCTTAAACAAGGCAGATTTACATTAGACATAAGGGAGGAATTCTTCACTCTAGCAGTGGTGATTCACTGGACCAGGTTGCTGAGAGATGAGGGTGAGCCATCTATAGAACTACTCAAGGGTAAGTTAGATAGGGCTCTGAGCAACCTGGCCTAGTGGAAGAGATCACTATCGAGGACACACAAGGGGGTTGGAACTACATAATCTTTAGCATCTCTTCCAACCCAACCCATTCTTCTATTCTACAATTCTATGATGATATGAAACAAATCCTGAGTCACGAAAGACGTCCAGAGTGTCCTGACCATTAATCATGCTATTACAATCGCGGCACGGTGTTCCCATTATACTGCTCTCACGCTGCATCGGAATCACCAAATGAAGGAAAGCCATCAAGGAAAAATTAGAACCTTTTCAAAATAGAGTGTCACTAAATTACAGGTGTGAAGAAAACTTTATGCTGCTCCCCGCATGCAGCAGTTTCATAATAATATTAAGACAATCTCTGTCATGACAACGGAAGCAGATGAGCATAAATTAGAGCAGTCCTGAATTTCTCTGATAATTCTGAATCACAAAGGGCAGGGGTTTTATTTCTAATTAAAATATTCTATGCATTAAGATTTGATGCATGCTGCGAGTTTTAATAGTAAGTCATTAATTAATGGGACTTCTCAGACAATTTGGAGTATTTTCAACCCCTTAAACCCTTTAAGACTTCCATAGAATCATTTAGGTTGGAGAAGACCTTCAAGATGATCAAATACAACAATTAACCCAGCTGTACTAAGGCTGCTGCTAAACCCTGTCCCTAAGCTCCAGTTCTATGCAACTTTTAAACACACCCAGGGTCGATGATTCAACCCCCTCTCTAGGCAGCCTGTTCCAAGGCCTGATGACTCTTTCAATAAGTAAGTTTTTCCTCATGTCCAACCTAAAATTCCCTTGGCACAACTTGAAGCCCTAGCATTTAGTACTCGTTTGTCCCTCTCTACGATCGAGTGCAACAGCTGTCCCTTTCTTCCCCCAAAGCTTTCCAGTTATTCCTTACCAATTCTTTCTCCTTCAAAGCTTCATGATCATCCAACAATCTTATCATAGAATCACAGAATCATTCAATTCCTGGAGATCATCAAGTCCTACCTGTAACCCTACTCTACCAAGGTCACCTGTAAACTTTAAGCAGCACATCTAAAGAACCCTTACCTCACTAAAAGGAATCAGGGATTGCAGAATGGAGAGTCAATCTTAGATTGAAATGTTCTAGGTGAGGTTTTGCCAGTTAATTTTTTAATAACTTAGTTAGGAACCTTTTTATTGTAATGGCATTTACATTCCAGGAAAGGAGGACAAGATGGTTTTCCTTAGTCCCAAGTTTCAGTAACAGAGTTGCTTAAAAGTTCTTCCTCTTGGATCAATTAATAAATGTCTGTAGCAGAAAGAAGGCCTGATCAGCCTAACCCATCTCTAATAGATCGTAACAGCAAGAGTCCCGCTGTTTTCACTCTCCTTCAGAGCTGTCGTTATTCTTAACTCAATTATTAGCATGTCTAACAATATTTATTTGCTATACATTTCAGTAGTAACAGAAATAATGATGGCAATAACAAGCATTACAATAACAGCAACAACATCTAGATTTACCAGCATTATAGTGTGAATGTGATTTGAGAGCTGTATTTGGTTCAAGAGAAGTTGTAACCTTTGGCCTCAAGAATAATAGAATCATAGAGCCGTTAGGGATTGGAAGGGACCTGGAAAGAT